>CANTUQ010000083.1:600000-865000 GCA_947683425.1 Excoecaria cochinchinensis
ACCTATTTTTTCTTTCAGCTACTCCATTTTGAGCACTAGTATAAGGACTAGTTTGATGAATGATCTCGAGACTCCAAATAATTTCCAAATCTACTATCCATGTATTATGTTCCGTTATCAGTTCTTAAAACTTTTATTTTAGCATCAAACTGAGTGTGAACCATTTTATGAAAAGATTGAAAACAGGAAAAAACTTCACTTTTTGTTTTAATCAAATACACCCAAGTCATTCTGGTGCAATAATCAATAAAGGTAACAAACCATCGATTTCCAGATAAAGAGGGTGTTCGTGTGGGTCCCCAAACATCAGAATGAACAAGTATAAACAGAACAATGGTTTTATTATCACTTAAAGGATAAGAGTTTTTTGTATGTTTAGCATACTCACAAGCATCACAAGATAAGGACTCAAACCGAGTTTTAGAAAATAAACTAGGATATAATTTTTCTAAAACAAAAAAGAATGGATGTCCTAATCTTCTATGCCATTATATTATTTCCTAATTGATATCCTTGTGTCCTCCAAACAAAGCTAAGCCTTGACAGTCGTCCATGTATAAGCCATCATGCTCTCTGCCACAACCAATCCTCCTCCCTATTTGAAGATCCTGAAAGATACAATAATCAGGAAAGAACTCAACTTTACAGTTTAGAGATTTAGTGATAGCGCTGACAAATAAAAGATTGACAGGAAATTGAGGAACATGAAGAACAGAAGACAACTTAATATTTTGAGTACAGACAATGGAACCTGTCCCAAAAATAGGAGTAAATGACCCATCAGCTACCCTGACACTATTTCTTTTTGGACATAGAGAGTAGTTAAGAAAGTCTTTAGAAGTGCCTGTCATATATCTATTCGCACCAGAATCAATAATCCAAGAATTAAAATGAGCAAGTGTGTTACCTGTTTAGACGGAGCTTGAGGTAGCACTGGATGAAAGATTGAGTTGACATAAGACGTCTAAAATGTTGAACTTCTTCAGATGAGAGACTTTCGACTGGAGCTGTCTTCTTAGATGATTCAGCTGCTTCTAATATATTTGCTTGAGCCCTAGTTGGATTGGCTCTTTTTCCCCCACGACCTCTAGTAGGTCTCCCGTGTAACTTTCAGCAAGTTTCTTTTGTATGCCTTGGTTTCCCACAGTATTCACAGTGCAGACGATCTTGATTAGAAGAAACACCCTTCGACTGCTCTTGAGTGAAATGGACCGTTAAACCCGACTTTTCAGCTGGTGCAGTATATAGCATGGCACCTCTTATGGTCTCTTTCTGCTGGATATAAGAGTGCCTCTTCAAGAGATAGAAAGGGAGATCTACCAATGACTTGAACTCTTAATTGGTCAAATTCAGAATTCAAACCAGCCAAAAAATCACTCGCTCTTTTTCAATCATATTTTGGATTAATATAGTATCATCAGCACACTTAGCTTGAAAATTCTAATAAAAATCAAATTCCTGCCATAAACTGCTCAATTCAGAAAAATAATCCACAACAGTAAGCTCACCTTGTTTTGTGTCATGAATTTTGTTCCTAAACTAAAAAATCCGAGCATCATTTCCCATATGAGAATAAGTAATTTTTGCAGCCTTCCATATCTTTTCTGCAGTGTCAAATAGTAAATACTATCTGAAAATTTTAGGGTGCATAAAATTTAGAATCCAAAACATAACCAAAGAGTTATCAGAGTCCCATTAGCTAAAAGTAAAGTCAGTAACAAGTGGTGGTTTTTTACCTCCGGTAATATACCCTTGTAATCTTCTGGCCTTAATAGATAATAAGCATGATCTAGACCAGACTAAATAGGTATTATTTCCATCTAATTTAATTGGACTAATTTGACCATCATTAGCCGTATAAAATTTCTCAACTTGCATAATTTCAATTTTTGACATAATTGGAGATTAAAAAAAAAATTATGAACAGTGGAGCAGTAGAGGACAGAAGTTGGTCAAAGAGGTTCAAAAATAGCGTTAAAGAAAAAAAAATCCAAAGCGCCCGTTCGAGTCAAGGAAAGGGCAGATAGGAGAGCACCACATAATCTGTCCCAAGAGTCCAAAAATCAGAACGACTTCAAAACTAACGGAGAAGATCTGGTCAGAGCTGGAAAGAGCTGTCGATCAGTATGGGCAAAGTCCGGTGACAGCAAAGAATGGAGAGAAGGAAGAGTGGAAGCACAGAGTAGGGTTATCTCCAAGAGACCCAAAAAGTGACTTCTGATCTGACCGGTGAGGTGTTGGTCAGAGTCGCAGGAGGCCGGCGACTTGATCGGAGCAGAAATCGGCGGCTATAGGTGATCGGAAGTCGTTGCACACGCCGGCGAGTGAAGGAAGGTCCGAAAAGCTTCTGGCAGCGCGTGTACTCACGCGCGGTGTCTGACGAAGCCGGAATTTGGTTCACCGGCCTATCTTGGCTTGGCCTTTTCTCCGATGAGGGCGGTGTCACTGAAAGAGGGACGAGACAGTGTCCCCTTTTACAGTTGCCAAGAAATGCAAAGACAGAAATGCTTCAGCGGCGCATGTACCCACGCGTGTGATCGGAAGGCACCGGAAATCTGGACAGTGGCCGGAAATCACCTGAGCTTCCCTCCGGTGAGGTAGTGTCGTTTAGAGAGGGAGATAACATCTTGAATTTTGTCGAAAAATCCAGTATACTGGAACTATGAAGAAAAAACCTACTGCAAGGGAGATAACTCAACCTTAATGGCAGTATGGCTCTGATACCATGAAGAAATTCAGAGTGAGATTTCTTATTTTTGTATTAACATCAAACTTGAATTTATACAAAAGGATTGGAAATTAAGTCAACTAAATACAACTCCTAAATTAGCTCCTAAATTACCTCCTAACTACCATATCTGCTAAATTCAACACCTTCCAGCTATACATATACATATACATATACACATATATATATATATATATATATACATATACATATACATATATATATATATATATATATATATATATATAGGCTGCACTGTGTTCATAATTTAATCAGTAATCACACAAACTAATTCTTCTATATCAGTTTAACAATTTTTAGATTCTGAGTTTTAATAAATCACATATTCTATAATTATATTCCATCTTATGTTCTATCAGTTTAACAAATTTTTTTGGCTATACTATAATTGATTCTTTTCCGTTTGTTGTTTCTTTTTTTCATCTCGATTGCTGGAAAATCTAATCAGTTTAACAAATTTTATATTATTTAATTATATTATGTATCATTGATAAGTATTCTGTTTTTAAAGTTATATTCATAAGTATTTATCAAATTCATATTCTTTTTTTCAAGTATTATACTGTTGTTGAGTTCACATTCTGTTTTTGAAGTATTATTGATAAGTATTCTGTTTTTTAAGTATTAATCTAATATGTTTTTGAAGTATTATTCTGTTTTTGAAGTGTTGTTCATAATTTTCTTTTTTTTTTTTTTTGGCTTGCTGAAAATTTTTTTTTTTTTTTTATTTTGTTACTTTAGTTCTTCCTTAAGATTGGCTGAAACGAATTCTTCTGATTCAAAAACGGATCCTGGAAGAAAATATGCAACCATAGCTAATCCTCAAAAAAATAGATACGAAATCCAGTGTAATTTTTGTGATAAAATTAGAAGCAGAGGAGTTCGTTGGGCTAAAGAACATTTGGTTGGTGCATTTCGAAATGTTTCAAAGTGTCTCGAGTGTCCACCTCGTGTGTGAGGAGATTATAGAATTTATGAAAAGGAGGAAGCCAAAGTGACAAATGTAATAATATCAAGCATGCCCGATTATGAAGATTATGGCTTTGGAGAAGGGAAGAAGAAGAATGGGAATTAAAGAATCGAGCTAATCTGTTGGGTAAAAATCAAGGTGAGGCTATTGCTAGAGGTGGGGGAAGTGGCAAGCCTCCCATTCCAAAAAAAGCCAAAGACAAAGGGTCTTTTAGATAGGTATTTTACACCTAACACGGAGAAGGTGGTGAAAGTAAGGAAGTCGAGCAAAGGCAAACAACAAACAATAAATGAGGTATGCCAAAAAGAATTGCATTATAAAGCTTTTAGAGATGTGGCTCGATAGTTCTATGATGCGGACATCCCATTTAATGCAGCAAAATATGATAGCTTAAAGGTGGCAGTTGAATCAATTGGGCAATTTGGACAGGGCATGAAACCACCTAGCTACATTTATGAGGCTATGGATAGAGCTAAAGAAGCAATTGCCAAGGCATTTAATGAGCATGAAGAACAATATCATAGGGCATTTAATATCATTGATGCAAGGTGGACTGATCAATTACATCAACCATTACATGTTGCAAGCCATTTCCTAAATCCAAAATTTTTATATGCCAATCTTGAAATTCAATAACGTAATGAGGTGATGACGGGTTTATATAAATGCATTGGAAGGTTGGTTATCGATACAAAAGTTCAAGACAAGATCACTGATGAATTGTCATTGTATTAGGAGCCTCAAAACCTTTTTGGAATGGATAGCCAAAGGAGTAAAAAAGCACCATGTAACACCAAAATTCTCAATAAATAATGTAATTAATATTTAAAATTAATTTCAGCAGATTGATGGAGTTCCTATGGTTCTACCACCACTAATTTGCAACTTTTTGCAATTCGAGTCCTTAGCCTTACTTGTAGTGCCACCAGCTGGGAGAGGAATTTGAGAATTTTTTAACATGTGAGCACTTAATTTTATATTTTAAATCATTTATAATCACCAAATAACATTCTATTTTTAAGATTAGAAGAAACTAATACCTATTATCTTTATTCCTTTTTTTCTTTTCCTATACTCCTTAGCTTCATAGCAAAAAGAGGAATAGACTAGCACAAATCCATTTAAATGACTTGGTGTTCATGAAATACAATAGTGCACTAAGGCATCGGTTCAATAACCATGACACCGTTGATCCCATTCTCCTAAGCCAAATTAATGATAGTAATGAGTGGTTAGTGGGGATGATGGATGATGAAGATAATCAAGAGGATGATTTTGTATCTGAAAATGAGTCTCTTACATGGAGAGCACGGTTAGTAGGGCTCCTGGTGTCCTAGATCTGCTTTATGGCACTAGATCCACCAAAAATGCAAGGGCAAAAGTTCAAGTTCTAGGGGTGCTCATGTTCTTATGGATGAAGACGTGGAAGAGGAAGAAACTATTGATATTCGAGTTTCAGATGGAGGAGGAGAGGAAGAAGACTTAAATGATGATGATGATGATATATTTTAATTTCTTTATAGATTTGCGTTCCCTTCCATTTCTTTTTTGAACAATGAGTTAATATTGGTACTTGTTCACATTTCTTTATAACTTACAATTCTATGTTATTAATGCATGTTAGGTTTTTTTAGTTGTTATTTTTATGGTTGCCTTTATAACTTTGTATTTATGTAAAATATATTTGTATTTGTGAGACCTATGTGCCTCGAATACATGAGGCACACACCTAGGCGCTTTGCACCTCAAGCTACAAGAATTTCTCTTTGCGCCTCGATGCACCTCGTGCTATTGACAACATTGGCTTCAACCATCCAATCTAACACTAAGACTCGAAGACATTTGCAAGCACATTTTGGATCATTATTGCATCAAATCAAAGAGATGACTTCCAGAGACAGCATTAGAGAATGCAAATATCTGTCAGTTCCAGCAAAAACACCAAATAGTGGAATTTTCATGTAACTTGTAAGCTGAAAAGAACCAATTTCAAGGAAGAGATTGGTCCATCTTAGTAATGACTCGGTCATTTTAGCACTGGGATGTCATAATTTAGAAATTATCACTCCAAATGACTACGATGAGGAGAGATTAGATGTAAGTGAAATCACATATCTTAATCTTTTAGAGACATTTCTCACCCTATAGCAACTAAGAAGAAAACCCTGAGAATTCCAGATTGTCTCCAAACTTCACCAATTACAACTTAAACAGTACACGGGGGCACCGGCTGGTAACACCCATAAATGTTTCAAAACAATACAGCATTTGAAAGGCACTTGATTACTTTAAAAGTGAAACAACTAACTATCACAAAGTGTACACAAGAAGCCAAAAGAAAATGAAGCTTAACTTAACAATAATAAAAAGCAAGACAGTGAGATACTAACCATGCTGATTAATTGATGATAAGCTTGAGAAGGACCTGCACATGATGAGTTTCTACACCCAGAAGAAATAATGAGGACTGTATCATAAGCCACTTTCCTAGCTTCATCCTTTACCTACATATTAATGAATAACAAGATGTTATTTCTCGTCAATTGCTCAAATCAAACAAAATGTTATTGCTTATCAATTGCTAAAATCCAAGGCTGAATAATTGATTTAAAATAAAAACCCCATTTATCTGAAACAATTGGAAATTTCAACACCTACCACAATACATAAAATATAAAAATATGACAAAAACAGAAGAGGCTCTTTTACAATTATGATTTGAAACTAAAAAAACCACAATTTGTTCATCTATGCTAAAGGGAATAGAAAAAGTTGATCCTAATATCAATAAGAAAGCATAATCCTTTAGGAAGAAATCCCAAATAAGTATATCTATAAACATTCCAACAGACTAGTTTTTAGAATAATGTATTATTTATAATTTTCAAACACTAATAAGTTAAGATTGAAATTTAAAATTCGAAATCATTTGAGAGAGAAAGAAAAAGAAAAAAGGTTTCCCGAGTGATTATGGTACAAGGAATGGCAATTTATGAAAATTGAAATAACCTTTGGCCATCTCTTTGCATGAACCAAAACATGGTGGGTTTAGCATGGAAAATCAGCACCTTTCAGTCTTCAACTAGAAGATCAGCCAAAAGAAATGTCCCATCTTTGCGACGTTCAAACTGCAACTAAGTAATGTAGGGAACTGGCCGCAAACAAGGAATAGGTACAATGGAAGAAGCTCAGAATCTCAGAATCCTGGGTGCATGATGTCATGTATTGGTTCTGATTCATGAATGTGGAATGTTAGTTTATCAAGAAGCACCTAGTGCCACATCTTCATTGTGATTGCAAGGTTGTTTAGTTTGATAATAGATGTTCTGGTACTACAACACATAACTTAAGTTTTGATATAAACGCCTTAAATGGTATGTCTATGATTTACTTGCCACTTTAGAGCAACTGGGTGCAGAAACGAATTATGTCGGTTAGTCCGTTCTTGCTATATTGGTTTGTAGCATTTGCACTGTTTCTTTCTCTTTCCTTTTTTTTCAGTCGGAACAGCTATGTGATAAGGCTGGTGCTAGAATTGTTTCACTTGGAGTATGGTTCAAGGGCAAGCATGCAGGGAGGTGGGTTGAGGGACCCTTAGAAAGAGAGAAAGGAGAGATTTCTTTGTGGAGCAACTTGATGAGAGAATGAGAGAGAAGGTGGGAAACCAAAAAAGTGAGTAAAATAATCAACACATTGCATTTTGGCATGTCAGTACACAAGTAATATATCCACTATAGACCAGGGCATTAAAGGATGCACTAACAGGAAAAACTGGAATCTTAAGCATGCAATAAGTTCAAATAAATAAATATGATGACACTGTTTAAGCACAAATTTATGTATTAAGCACAAAATTATAATGTGTGAAAAGCATCCAGACATTTACACAATATCTTAAAAATAAGCAATTAAACACACACACAGCAATACGTGTGTTGATTCCTTATTTTTTACTGGAAATGGAAAGAAAAAAAACTAAATTGTAAAATAATTTTCTCAAAGCACTTACATCCTTTAAAGCGAGTATAATCTCATTGAGCATTAGAAAACCCTTTGTATTCTCCTCGTCCAAGTTTGTCTGTTCAGAGTACATGAAAAGATTGAATAGAAAGCAAAAATAAACAGGAATTCAACAGCCATTTTTTACTTGACATAACATTATTATGCCTGGCAAATTCAAAACACAACTACAAAGAATCAGAACAGTATATTTAGCCCAAATTCTTAAAAACATCATTTAAAGCTTCACAATGTGTTGTTGCAAACATTTTCTTTTATATACATATTAAATAAAGCATCCATACATAGTTTATCTACCAAAACATTACAACCGTTGTCTGGACACCTAACAAAATACTAGTGAGGTGCCCCTTTCAGCTATCAGTCTTGTGTGAGTGACAACACCATCAGCTGGCCTTAACAGGATTTTAAGTTGAGTGTATGCAGAGCTTCATTTCCGTTGGTATCGAATGGCTCTACATTCCTACTAAGATCTGAACCACATAAACTGTGTACCTCTTACGCTGTTTAATTGACACTCTCAATTGCAATTTTTGTTTTTGCTTGCACAGCTATGCTTGCAACGAGTCCACTGCTATCTTGTAACAACAAATTTTAATGTTTGTGTTGAACATGGAAAAGTCCCTATTATTAAAAGATGAGTTGATGCAAGTTCAATTCCTATTTCTGTTACTAAACTCCACCAAGTACAACAGCGAATAAGAGATTGGGGCTCTCTCTAGGAACTATTTGATAGTGAGACACTTGATCTTAGTGAATTTTAATAAAGGAAAAAATTGCAAAAGAACAAAGCAGAGTTCCCAGATAGACCTACTTCCAAGATAGCAGAACATAATTGGTTATAATATTGCTTCATCTTATCCAAAACAGTAAGAAAATTTACAGCTGCACGTTACATTTTCACTTGTTACTTAATGAATCACATTCAAAGAAAAAGCTCCCCAGTTATAATCAACTATCAATTATATCAAAAGATATATATTGGGCTGATAATTCATATTTTCTTTCATATTTGACTTGGTGGGGAGTTCGAATAAAAAGATAAACAAAGGGAATAAATTACAAAACACCAAAAAGAAAAAGAGAAAGAAGAGGAGGAAGGATGGGAGAGACTAAATTCAAAGAAAAAGTCACCTCTAATGTGTGAACGATAAGAATGTGGAAACATGCAAAACGATTCCTTAGAGATACAACATCAGTAGGCGGATTCAGGCCCAGCAACAAGTCTATCAGCTCCACAAAACGATAAGAACGAAACCAGGCATGTTCCTGCAAGAAAACATAAAAGAGAAACTTGTAAACTCCTACAAGAAGTAATTTTTATCAGTAACTAACTCAAGTGTAACAAGATGCCAGGACTGACCTTCAAAATTGTGTTTAAAGTGTAATATGCTTCACAGTGACCAGTTACACCAGTTTCCTAAACAACATTCATGAGCAAAGTAGATTGGATTTGTTGGCCACCAAATGGAGTTCTCAGGGGACCAAAAAAACAAAGGATTAAAAAAAATAAAAACAAAAAAGAAGAAGAAGAAGAAGAAAAGGTATTTAACTGGATGCAGAATCTACCTTAAATACGTAGACAACATAATCATATATCAGATTGACAAGATCCTCCTTGGCTCCTTCAATGAGAGAAGATGCTACTTCCATTATCACACGTCTGCATAAAAACTAAACTGATCATTAGAATAGATTCATGGATACTCCTAAATTTCTTTTTAGTTAGAAACAGATTTGCTTCGTCTGGTACAGTTTCTCTTTTTCATTTTTGGTATACACTGAAAAATGTATATCATTTAAACTTCTTTTAGTTACAGATTTAAAGCAAAAAAAAAAAAAATTAAAAAAAAAAGGTTGCTAAATAGCAGAAAACCACAAAAAGAGATCTACTTTCCCATGTTTCTTGAACTAGTTCCTGAAATTCCTACCTTTTACAATTGGAAAACAGAAAAATAAACTGGCTGAATGTTGAGTGCAATGGGCACTAGCAGATAATGATGCAACTCAAAGTCAAACAATGGTTGTGTACAAGAGATAGAAATAAAACCCACTAAAAGGTCTAATATAATATTTGGACTACATCACAACAACCAACAGCACTTCAAATTGAGTCATGAAACTGATTCAAAGTGATGGTGTCCAAGAGAGAGAAACAAAACCCACTAAAGGTCTAATATAATATTTGGACTACATCACAACAACCAACACCCTTCAAATTGAGTCATGAAAACTGAACAGATAACACCTCTGCTGATAATGCCTTATTAATCAGTCTATAAGGGAACATAGTTCAAAAATTAACGTTTCTTAACTAAAAATATGCAATTTAATGCAAGAAAATGCCCTTGCTTTTTGGTAGAAGTAGTCCTCTACTAGTATGAGGTACTTTAGTTTTGTTTGCCTAATTTTCCTTTGCAATTAACTTTCCAGCTTACCTCTTTCCATCTATCTCATTTGCACTTATGCTGCCTTGTTCTGTATCAACGAATTCATCTCCAAGGCTCATCGGCTTTCCAAATTCACCTTTGCCATTAATAAGTTGAAACCTCACAAGCAGAGATGTTAAGATTTTCTTTGTGACAGAAGAATCTATAATAGAAGCCAAGCATCCAACAGCATCCTGAGAAAGGAGTCAAAAAGAAAATCTCTTACATAACGGATATATATTCTCTCTCAAAGTTCAAGGCATGAACAAGTAATATGAACAAATATCACCACTTAATAATCCAAAAAAGACACACATTTGACACAATGAAGGAAATGTTCTCCAAATAAAAAGTTATAACCCTGAGGAATCTAATCCACATGTAAAACAAGTGAGAAGATAAATTGCAATCAATAGGTAAAAAAAACATATAAATAATCACCCATTGCATCCGCAAGTAAATTGCTTCTGCACATAAGCATCTACAGTTAATAAAGAACATAGCAATGTTGGCTAAAACACAGCTTGACCCATCCAATCACAGTTAATAAACAGGTCAAATTTGTCTCACTTGGGATTAACCCAAACTTAAAAATGCAAATGCTATCTTTAAGGAGAACAGTGCAACCCAACCCAAACTCCAAGCAATAAATACTTCAAGATCACATTTTATCAACCTGAAAAAAAAAAACAGTTATCTTGAACACTATTAAAAATTAAAATTCCAAAAATAAATGATTATGTTGAGAGATTCTTTTTAGTCCAAACAGCATCATACCAAATAAAATACAGGATGCTCAAATAACTTTTTGATCGCGTTAAACATAAGGAGCAACAAAATATGTCCCCAGGAAGAAAGAGAGTGAAAATTTCATATCTAATATTTCAAAAGTGTCAAAAGTTTCAATATATATATATATATATATAACAAAGTACTATATGAATTAAACCTTTATGTAGAAGTGCTTTTCTGACTGAGAATCAACATATAAATCCACTAGCGCCTGAAGTAACTCAGCAGAAGATGATGCCAAAGCCTTGATGTTTCTGGTTGCAGTTTTGTTTGAATACGCAGATACAGTTCCGATCTCTGAGAGAGCATCATTCATGGCATTGCTATGTGACTCACCCATATCATTTTTTGAGTTAAGAGCACTTTTGTTTTGATTCACTAAAGCCTGTACAAGAAAGAGCAAGGGAAAGAAACTAAGCATATTGATGCACAATTCCAGGAGACAATAAGGTAAACCCAGAAAAGAAATAAATGGCTGGACCGTGGACCCAATGAAGGGGGGAGGGGGGGTTGGGGCGAAAAAGACCTGTATCGCAATAGCAACGTTGTGTTGCATCAGAGGATCTTCCTTCAGAAAGGTAATTAGAAGTTTGGCCAAAGACTTAAACATCTTGTGTGTGTCCACAGGATAGTTACAGAAAGCAGGGAGCAGTCCCCGCAGCTCACGAGCATAAGTCTGCAGATCTTGACCAATTACTGACTTTTTAACTGGACAAAAGAAGGAAGAAGGAAATCAAGTAAATGAAAGTAAAAAAAAAATTAATAACAATAAGTTCTCCAGGCTGGAAAACTTCATGTTTTTGCCAACAGTTGGAAAATCAACAGAAAAAAGTTTTATAATTCAACATATAACTGGATCAATGAAAATTCTTAATGAGTCCTGTGAGGTAGCAAGCCTAGAAATGCCCATTTAATCAAAACACCCTCAGCTATAGTTTTCAGAACACCAGTTAATCAGTGTATCAATTCCTATAGATTTTCATATCTGACCAAACCATAAAAGTGTCCTATTCAGCATCCGTTTACCAAAACTAAAATATGGAATTGATTATATAGAATTTCATCCCATCCAACTATCAGTACAAATTTCAATTGAAAATTTATCTTGTAGAGGATTAAACACAACATAATTGTTCCTCAATAAAGATTTGTTCATCAAGCATCATTGTCTGCAGTAGTACGTGGAAAATGGGAATGCCTCCAGACAAAAGAAAAGAAAATTAGTTTCTTAATTGAACAGTATATACTTGAATCTACAGTTCACAAAAGTGCAAGTTTATACCAGGGTGCCCACTTTCTTTTGAAACAAAAAAGTTCACTTATTTAGAATGAAAGTATACTCCCAAGTTCAATAAATTGTTACTGTCATACATGATACATCGGGATATACCTTTATGACCAGGTCTTGCAAAGGATTTTGCAAGAGGCACAATATGCTCCATGTAATACCCCAATGATGCTCCAACAATATGCTTATTCAATATGGGTACCAACCAGACATTAGAACAAGAAAAATTATCGGTATCAACAGATATAGGTATGAGTGCAAGTATCCTCTCAGGCCCCATGGCAACGACAGAAGATCCAATGCAATTCTGGAGCTGCAGAGTTTCATAAATAGGGCCAAGTTAGTAGACACTACAGAACAGAAAACAGAATACAGGTCTCTTGAGATGACACTATATGTATTTGATATGATGATGCTCAATCTGGTACAACTCTAGCATTTTCTATAGACAGTAGTAATTTAACCAATGTTTACAATACATTTCCTTCTAAACCAGAAATCTCAATTCAGGACCTTCAGTATCTCATCTTCTGAGAACTGCACATACAAACCCCATGAAAATCACCTAACTATGGACCACCATCCTGGCCCTAAAAAAGACCGCTGTAACAAAAATTTCTACAGATTATTAAAAAGAAGTTTAAAAATAAAAGACGCAGGGGAATTAAATAACAGCTAACATGATATAGGTGAGAGTTGAGTCATGGCACTGTCAATGAATTTCCCAGCCTAACTGTTTCAAGATTAAAGTGCAAGGTCAAATCAACATTGCTACAATAACCACAAACAATCGCAAAGACTTACATAATTTGTATCAGATTTATCCTGATTGGAATGGTTCATCAGGTTGGCAAGCTTGAAAATAACATTCTTCATGAAGATAAATGAGAACTCTCCTACAACAAATATATACCAGAACACAAACATGAGCAAAAACTTTGCTTAATTACCAGATTAACCAAAAACAGGCACTCAGGTTACTGCAAAATGACACCTTCAGTGGCATACAGTCATCTTTTTCTGATGTTACACATTAACCATGCCCCTTAAAGAACAAAGCAATGACAAAAATTTGTTACCGAACCAAAAATTAAAAGACACCAGCAATTTCCAGAAATCCAAATTCAAGATGTAGCGTAAACTAAGTAATACAAATTCCATGCATGAGTCCATTCAAAAGATACCTGAAAGGAAAAGATCTTAATATACTAAATTTAACTAACACAGATGAAAGCACAGATAATTTCATTTTTCTCTATCCTATCTGATTGACCTGAGCAGGAATGGGGCAACCATCAAAAAGAATTGAAAACAAATGTTAATCATATTTGGAATCACAAGGCTCAACAGTCAGCAGTGAATGCATCTCATTTGGGACATTTTACTTCAGCAATGGCACACAAAGGAACTTGAATCCATGTAGTTCTGGTCCTAGATAAAAAAAAAAATCAACAAGACATCACTCTCTGTGTGCATGTAAAGAGAAAAATTCACTCTAAAATTAAAGGTGAAAATTTCATCAAAAATCTGGAGGATTAAAAGAAAAAAAAAAGGAATCAGCCAAATAACTAAAACTATCTTGTAGACACTTAAAATTATATAAGTAACTGCAATGAGCGGTAATTCAATATGCATAAGTCACAAACTAACTCAGAGTTAATAATTAATTATTCAACTACTATCAAGCCCTCAAGGATTATACAGAAGCTAATGGTCCACAAAATTATTGATAGAGATGAAGGTAATGAAGAAATGCAATATCATACTAGTCTAGCGCTCTAATACCATTTACCAAAACATTTTGACTTATCATGTAGGTAAAAGAAAACACAACCATGGAGCAGAAATCCAGGCTAAATATTTATATTATCTGCAAAGAAAGAAATTCCACGTACGAAGTTTTAGGAATAAAGCAGATACAACTTCCAATATATGCTCATTTGGAATTCCATTACATGAGCTCAGAGTATTCTCGAATATTGCACAAATTGACCTTATTATTCTTGCTTCCTCATTTTCTTGACCTGCATCTGCAAATGACAAGCTTTCATCTGCAGAGAGTTTTTTCTGATCTATACAATAATTGATCATCTCCTTCATGATATCGGCAGCCTGTGATGCAGTGGCAGTCTCACAAGTCAAAAGACCTAGAACAGAAGGATTGAGATGTAAACCAGTGACTTAAAAGTACACTGAAAAAGAAAAGCCTTAACTTGATAAACTCTGTCAAGCATTACCACATCAGTTCTGCCATCAAATGCATTTGGCCGGTACTTTCTAGTTGGTATACCCAAAATGATTATTCCGAGATTTCTTAAGGTACCATAGCATTAAAAAAATTATAAATTTGTGCATAAATCACTTGAAACTAATAGAGCATGCAGTATTTCCAAGAGATTTCGTGGATGGTCGTGATATAAATACTGCATAAATATATTGAAATTAAAGGCACATTGACAACTGATATGTGGCTGAAGTTATCAGCATGCCACCAGCCAACTTATCCAAGTAGCCTATGCAAATACCATTTAAGAGGAACTTCAACAATTATGTCAGGAATCATAACAAAAGAGAGGTCATAGAGGTGATACATTTTGGAAATTCAACTCTTTCCAAATTTAACAACATGAAAATGGGAAAACTTTGAAATCGTTAAGAAAATATAATAACATTGACCAAGTGTCCACATTTTTTTGAAAATAAAATAAATTAAGTTGAAGAACCATCCAATATTATGTATTACTGAAATCTATCAACTCATTATGCCACATGAATTCCATCTTTGCGCAATGTGAGTTGAATGATATAGCACAAATTGTGAAAATCCAAGATATTAAGGACCAACCAAAAAGTGGGAAGAGGAAAATGACATTATATATAAATCAAGGATGCTAGTAGACAAGTAAAAAACCCAAAATATGATTAAAGAGAATTGACAAACCACAAAAGAAAGTATTTAAACGCCCAACAAAAGAATAAGAATTTAACAAGCACAATATTTATATTCAATCAAAATAATAAGCATACCTCCTATAGAACCAAAAACTTTAGGAACATTCATCAACCAGGAACTTGATTCTCCAGATCGAAGTTTGTGGAAAGCAACTTTCAACAAGGTTGCTGCAGATATGAGAGTATCCATTGGGTCCTTCTCTCCAAAAGATATATACGAAGAAAGAGAATCTATAATGTATTCCATACGTGGACCAATAACTTCCTCACTTGAAGACTCAAAAAATGCCTCAACAATTTTTAAAATCTGCCTTGTGAGTGCAGAGAATTGGGGACAAGATAGCTTAAGTATTAAAGTTAGAACTTTGGAACTGGTTTTGACTGAGAGACATGGAATAGTAAGCTTCAGCAAATTTAGCAAATGGAGAACCTCTAGATGTCCAGGTTTAGGTAAGGTTTTATGTTTAGACCCATCAGTAATTTTTAACTCACTCAATGTAAGTGCCATGGGCATATGACTTTTGAGCAATGAAAGCACCAATTTGCTTGATTCTTTGATGACAGAAGATGATTTAAAAGACTTCAAAACCTTAATAAGGCAATCTTGAGCACTCCTCCTTACCTGAACAAAGGAAAAACATAATTGAAATATCCAACTAAGCTCAAAAACCACACCCCATATTAATTAATAACTCCATTTCATTAAAAAATATATATATATATTACCTTTGGCCGCTTATCAACACTCAACCTGAGCACAATTTCGAAACCTTCCTTTAAAGAGCCCCAATCATCCAAGTCACAGAACCCTACAATCAAAACACCCAAACACTTGACCACGCCACCAACCGAAGCCGCTCCTAGACCTTCTCTCTCCACCACCGCCACCAAGACAGCCACAGCCTCGCTCGCCTTATCACCGTTAATCCCTTTCTCCGGAATCAAAGGAACCACGATTGAAACGAAGGACAAGAGCGCCGCAATTGCCGTGAAATCTAGGGATTCATAATTAGAGAGGTTATCAATTGCAGCGGCGAAGTAAGCGGAGGGGGTGAGGGGGAGGGATTCGGCGGAGAGGATGGAGCGGATGGCGGCGGCTGTGGCGAGAAGGTGGATGTGTTGTGGGGCTTTGGAAGCGGAGTAGCGGGATAAGAGCTGCTGGCAAATGTCGGAGTCATGTTCGAGTGGAATTTGTTCATGTTCTCGTGTTTCAAGGTCGGGTTCCATGGAGGTTCACTTGGCAGAATTTCAGGGTTTAAGGAAGGTTGGGTGAGGGAGCAGTAGGGTTTAAGAGCAAGATTTTATTTTCCATATTTCGGCCAAATCAGCCAATGTCTGACCCCATAAGCCATTAACCCCTCCCCAACTAAGAAATATAAGGCTGTGTTTGGATGACTGTTTTCTTTCATAACTAGTAATTGCAAGCCCAAAAAGAAAAAGCATTTCATCTCAATAAGAAGAAATAGTCGCTTCAAGAAAACTACTCCTCGGAGATAGCAATTTTTCAGAATGAAAAAGTTTCGTGGATTAAAAAAATCGATAAAGTGTTTTCTTTGTGAAAAAGAAAGCCATTATTCCTCGTTAATATCCCAACAGATCCAAGCGAACCTAAAAAATAATTGAATAAATTCCAAATTTAATAGTTGATGATAATTTAGAATCTATTTGTTCAAAAGAAGAATAATTTGATAATACTCTTTTCAAAATTGAGTATTACTCTGAAATAGAAGATAAAGATTTTCAGTACAGCATTGAAGAAATTTTCATCTCAGCAAAACAATTAATTCCTAAGGTCTGAGTCCAAGTTTTTCTAGCAAAATTTGAAAAGCCTATTGAAGCCATAGCTTTCATAGATATTGGAGCAAGAATAACTATTGTCAATCCAAAAATTTTACCTGCGAAATATTAGAAGCCTCATGAAGAGTTCTTTCGGGCAGCAGATGGAAAGGTATTTTCAACAAAGTTAAAATCTATTCGTCCCATTAAAATTCAAATCTTTCCCGATTGCTATATCTGGATTTCAGTTCTTGATTCTCAATTATCAGGAAGAGATATTATTCTTGGTTTTGATACTCTTAGTCAAATGGTCAGATTGCGCATTTGCCCACAAGGATTAATGTTCAAAACCCAGTTTTTACCCTACACGGAAACCCCTTCTCTATTTACCCTTCAACCCCACGCACGCATACATACTATATAATAAATACTATCATACAAAACTTTAAACACAATCATACTTTCATTATTTACTATAAGTGGAATATCATCAATGGCAAGTCATACATGCATATACAAATTTAGCCTATATTATATAATATCAATAACCTTGTATCATTACATGAACATTATCTTCTAAAAAAAATAACATTTACACTTCATGTACAAAAATTCCCTTTTTATAATCACTACACTAAATATTACAAAAAGAATCATTTCAAACTTCAACTCCTAGTGGCCAGCAAATGCACAACTCTCTACATACTGAACCTGCATACCTACACGGGAAAACACCCAGGCTGAGCGATGGCTCAGTGGAGATACACAAAAGCAAAATGGACTTCTACGATGTCACATACATCATACGATAATAGGCATATCACAATAGTCATGCTTATAACATAAATACATTCATTTGCAATTACTCTAAAACGAATATGCTAGTAACATATCTATATCATTTGCATTCTCTATAACATATAAGTAACATAATCTCTAAATTCTTTAGCAATCATCATATACAATAAGTGATAACCTATCACTACGTTTAATTCGTAACCAAGCACATGTTAACAAACCTTTGACATTTATCATATACAACTGGTGATAACATATCACTACATTACATAAGCTTTCATATACATATAAACATATCATTGTGCTTCTTATGCCATCAGAAACACACAATATAATAGCCTGAATTAACATCGGTGGTGGATACGGGTACTCTTGATACTGACTGGCAATATCAAATATCTGGAGAACCTAATCTCAAACATATGAATACCAAATGGTATCAAACTCTAGACACAATCGGTGCCACTCTGGCAGCTACACTCTAACTCTTTATAGGCATACCTATCTATCCACTACTATAACTATTCAGGCTTATACATATAAACTCTTTACACTATACCATATACTTTACGTTCACTTGATCATCTTTTCTATCCATTGCACAATCAAGTCAAATCATAAATTAAATAAGCAAATCACGAACATACATACATGTTTGTTAATTAGTGAAGCCAAAACAATAACAATTTGACATACTCATTTTCATTCTATTTGTTCATATAGTACACACCAATATCTCATATTCATATTGCACAGGATTATACCAAATCTCATCAAGCATACAACTCATATATCCTCTTATTTAAACACACTTAATCTTTCTTATGCATAGTCATATATAATCCAATGCAATATTAGACACATATAATAACAAATAATTAGCATACATAACTCTCAATAGTGTCGCGCTCGCGATAAAACCCAAAATACACTGCTATCGCGCTCACGAATAATGTCGCACTCGCAACAGAATGCCAAAATAGCTTCTATTGCACTCGCAACAAGGCACGACATGACAAACTTTGCCTACGGAGCATTCTATCGCGCTCGCGACAAAACCTGAACTCTGTGTTCAAACTCTAAAATCACATACCTCTCAAGCACATACCTCTCACAAACTTTCCTATATTCACATGCATGACTTCTATCAACAACCACACATCAATACCAGCCAAAATGGACTTCAAAACAAACAATTTCAAGCAATAACTTTCTCACATATAACTTGTAACAATCATATAGTCAACATGCAAATAGTCAAAACTCTATACAACTTCAAGTTGTCAATAGGCTTCAAACAACTCATCAATAACAACTCATATATATATTTCACAACTAAAAGAGCTGTTGAACTCTTCCAAAGCCCAGAATTTCCCCAATCTAAACATGCATGCATCTACTTAAGAAATCAAATAAAATCCCAAATAAGTCAAACATGCATCAACCAAAGAAAAACAAATAGAATCCCAAAAGCTCAAAAACAGTTTGAACCACTTCGCTTTTTCAGCTCAAATTTTATCCTTGCCTTTGTCCCTTCTTTTGTCCAAAGCTTCTTGCACAACACCCATCAAAACATACACTTAATCCAATACTCATAACAGCTCAAAATCAAAAACAGAACTAGAAGAAGAAGATGATACTTGAACATCCAACCACACTTACCTTTCCACTTTATCTCTTTAAACCAATCCAAAGTTTAAATCTTTATTAACAACCAATGAAAAAGGAGAATAAAGCAAGAATAAGAGATGAAAAACAGAAATAAAGAATAAGAGAGAGAAATGGCCGGACCAACATACAAGGAGGAGACAATTTCTGTCTCTTCACTCAGCCGTTTATTTGCATGTGGCTGCTTAGGTGGCAAGCTCTCATCAAGGCACTTGTCAATTCTTTTGACACATGTCCAGCTCTTAATAAATTTTCGCTTAATCCTTTGGCCAACTCCCTTATTGTCCCTCAATTCATTTCTTTCTTTTTAACAACTTATATTTCTTTTCAATTACATCCTCTCCTATACCATAACTCATACTCATACAATTACGCTCGTACTCTTATTATACAATTAACGCTATAAATTCTTCTAGGGTATAATTCGAGTCATTACAGATACTGTGGATAACAACTTAGTTAATCCCAGTATAATGACCCATATTTCCTAATTAATATTGACTGATAATTTCTCAATTGTGTTTTTGAAAATTCCTTCAGTCTGACTGGAGAAAGATTTTCTAGAACTTCTGGAGGGGATCCTTCTTAAAGAAAGATTGGGGCTGATTCATACATACAGATAATAGGATTGGTTATGAGTTGATTTGGTTTTCTTCTGCCCAACAAATCAGGGATAAGATTTTCTTTTCCTTTTATGTGTTGAACATCGAACTCATATTTGTTGAACCATTCTTTCCATCGAAGTAATTGAAATTGTGGGATGGCTTTCTCTTTGAATTCTAACATCTTTGAAAATGAAGTGCAATCCATCACAATAGTAAATCGATGACCAATGAGATGGAATTCAAACTTTCTTATTCCATACTTGCCTGCCAAGATTTCTTTGAATGTCAAATGGTAGTGCATTTCACTATCTTTGAATTTTCCACTTGCATGAGCATAGAGTTTCTTTTTTCCATTCATTTCTTCGAATAAAATGGCTCACCATAAACAATCACTTGCATCTGTCTGAAAGATTTGCTTTCCTAAGAAGGGAATCTGCAAAGGAGGTAAGACTTTGACTTTTTCCTTTAAGAGTCATGCTGCATACGTCTAATCACTGGACTATTCATGAGGATTTTTCTTAAACATCTGGCGAAGAGGGTCAGCCATTTCTGTAAAACCAAAAATAAAATCTCTTAGATAATTTTGCAATACCTAAAAATTGTTTGACTTGCTTTAATGACAAATTTTCATTTAGAAACTTTTCTAACTCTACTTCAAGATGTTCACCAGGTTGGTAAGTTCCTTGAGAAAAGTGCATTATAAGAAAATCAATTTCAAAATTCCTAATTTGCATTTTATTTGGGGAAAGCATAATTCCATACTGTAATATGAGAGATAAAAACTACTATAGGAGTTGTTGATGTTCTTCTTATATTAAAGAATATAGAAGTACATCATTAATGTAGATCAATGCTGAATGAAAGTTGGTTTGTAGATACGAATCATTGCCTTTTTGAAATAATGAAGGAGCAACTTTAAGACCAAAAAGCATAACAGTCTATTGGTAGTGATGGTTAGGAATGCAGAATACAGTTTTGTGGCGGTCATCAGGATGAATTCTAAGCTGCCAAAATCTTGCTTTAAGATCGAACTTAGAAAAGACTTTTGCTTCTGAGAGGAATGTGAACAAGAAGGATATTTTAGGTAATGAAAACTTATCATCTCTGAGAAAATTGATGGAGGGATATCTTCTAGAGTAAATTGAATGGATTGTGATAGCTTGCTCTTAGGAGGTAGATTTGATTTTTCAGGACCTACTACTTCTTCTTCATTTTCAAAAGTTACAATTGTTGTCCTGACTAGTCTTCTTGAATTTTTAGAAGGAGCTTGATATATATACTGAGTTTCATGCTTAGAATTTGAGCTCCATGTACCTTCTTTAGATACTTCTGAGAGTTAAAAATTATCAGAATCTAAAAATTCTGATTCTTCTGATTGTTGAATATAACATTAGACTAGTAGTAATAAGGTAGTATAATATAGCATTTATCATCATTGCATCATCGATTTTTCTTTTCTATTCAGGTTTAGGTTTAGGATCCACTTCCATGGATTCCACAGAGGAAGCAGAAAATTATTGTGAAATAGTAAGAATAAAAGTTTGGGATATCTTGGGATTAAGTAGAGGAGTGAGTGCAGATAGTTTTGTTGATGGAACTGATGGTTGTGCTCGGAATTTTCCTTTCTTAAAAAGGGATATAAACGATTGGTGAGGAGTTCCAAAAATATCTTGTTATCCTAGTGGTAAAGGTTTTAAGTCATAAGTCAAAGTTAGGGGTTTAGAGTAAGGTTGTTTATCATAGGATGAAGTGAACATATCAATTGGGTCAAAAGTTTGTGGTGGTATAGAATATGGATTAAAATTTTGCTGTTGATGCATCTCCTTAAATTGTTTGATCTGTTATTTGAGAGATATAACCTCTGCTACTTTTTGATTTATCTGAGAAATCTATTTATGATGTCTAATTAAAGTCATAATTTCTTGAGTCCGTTGGTCTATCTGAAGCTCAAGATTGCTTATAGAGTTAAGCACCATCTGATCTCTTTTAGAAAGTTGTTTGACATCTTTTGACACTTGATCAACTTTTTTCTCAATTTGAGGCAATTTTTATCTTATGCCAGAGAATTTTTAGTGTGCTAATTGAGTACAACTTCTGCTTGAGAGATCTATCTTTGTTGACCATCTGGTTCTATGATATTTGGATTTTTAACAAAATGAATGGCCTTTGTAAAGGTTTCTGGATTGGTAAATTCCCTTAGAGGAGGAAAATCTTCCTCATAGGACGTGGGTTGGTACATACAGCTTTGTGGTATAGGGTTTAAAGGTTGTGGATTAAAAAGAAATTCTTTTTTTAATCCATTTCAAGGCCTTTTTATAACAGGGTAAAGGTTGTTTTTTTTTCTAGGATAGGTAAAGGTTTTTGTTGTGGAGGTAGTAGATCTTCTCCTGGAGGGAGGAATGGTCTACAGGGTTTATATAAAGTTAGTGGATATGAAAAAGGTTTTTAATTAGGTGGAATAATGTAGGATACCAAATAACCGTATTTTCCAGAGGGTTTTCCCAAAGGACCAACAAAATCATCATCCTCATATTTCTTTTTAAAGTGTCTTTCTGAATCACTTTTCTTCTTTCATTTTTGTTGTGCTTCATACACATCATTTTCATAGCAATCATCACAAAAACAAGCATCAAAATAACAGTACTTATCTCTTTTAAAAGCATGAATTGGTCTACCTTGATTTTCAAAAGCTTCAACAGGAATATTTTTTCCCGACTTTATTGGACAAATCATGAATTGAGTATAGAACAGAGGAACTAGAGATTTAGCAATTGTCTTTTCTTTTTTAAAAACTGTTTCTACTATCCCATCAACCTTTTTAACAAACATAGGTTGGAATGATTGTACTAGCTGCTGAGATTCTCTCATGCGCTCATAATTCGTGATCCAGATGTCAGGGAAAAATTTGAGTAATTCCTCTTTGGAGATTTGTGGAGGAATATGAATACAATGTTGTGTATTAATGGAGTCTGCTCTAATAAATAGAGCATTATTATTTTCACCAGGCAAGATATTATTGAGAGCATGATTTTGAATCCTGTAAGCCATTTGATAGTGCAAGGTTGTAACTATCGAGTCTGCTGCTTGATCTGCACTAGTAATTTGAATTTGTGCCTTCAACACCGTTTGAACATTTGCATCCTTGAGAGACAAATACTACCTTATACTGGTAGTGGAGAGCTTTACCCATTACAAGCTTATGGTATGCAATGGCATATTTAAGGAGAGAGAGAAACACTAACCTATAAACACATTGAGTGATTGAAGAACATAGTGTTGAGTGAGAATTACTTTAGGCAATGCTTTGTGTCAAATAATCTCTACATGTGTTAAGATATTCGAATTCTTGAGTTCAAACATTCTTGTGTTTTGCAACTTTATGATTTTCCAAATGTACATGGTTGTTGAAGTTTAATGGAGAATGATATCGTTTGAGAATTTGCATATTTAGACTAATGTGTTAAGAGATGAAAGCTTATGCATGTTGTTTCCAAATGTTTGCCAAATATAGATGTGAGCTCCAAAATTGTGTGCATATTATTTTGTGCTATGTGTTTGTTTATTTGCTTGTTTGTTATGTTTTGCTTGGGGACAAGCAAATATTTAAGTATGGGGGCTTAAGATGAGCCTAAATAACTCATATTTAGTCCATGTTTTGTAATTAAAATAATGTTTATTGGTAGTTAATTGTGTTAGAATTAGGTATGCTTTATGTGTTGTTCTATGTTTTGTGAGTATAGGAGAAATTAGAGAAAATAATGGAAAAATGAGCAAAATTGTGCAAGAGAAGAGGAATCTGTCGCGAGTGCGACAGAAGGTGCTAAAGAAGAGGGAAGAAAAGAGAGAAAGAGAAGAACCAAAGGAGAAGCCGCACGCTGTCGCGAGCGCGAAGGAGTCGCAAGCGTGACAAGATACGGAGGAAAGTTTGAGAGAACATTTTTCTTTAGTTGAAGTTCTAAGTTAGATTTCATGTTTTGAAAAGAAGGCAATTGCAAGGAAGAAGATTACACTTTATGAAGGGAAAAGGGTCGAGAGATCTCCTTCTTTTATTTCTAATCTTTACTTCTTTTTTGTAAATATTAAATGAAAGTTGTTTAAGGAACTTGAATGATATTAATGTTACTTTTACTTCCATCTATGTTAATAATATTTGAATGCAGAATCCTCTATTGGTATATTTGCATGATCATTATAAGTTAAAGTAGAATTGAGAGATTCACTTTATCTTACAACTAATAGAATTTCATTATCAAAACATAACTTGAGAGATCAGGATGTCAAGATAATTGCTATAGGTTGGTGATTAATTTTAGAATATGTAATTAGAATTAATAAGTTCATTAATGAGAGTTAAGGATTAGTATTGTAATTGCATGTTTTAGGCACTCTAGTTCATGTCGAGAGAGTGAATTAGAATTTTACTCCAATTTGGCTTGCTTATAAGATTATAATTATAATTAAAAGATGGAATCAAGTTTCATAATTATTAGTTCTTCATCATCTACATTGTCTTCTTTGATCATTATTAACTAGGTTTAATTAATTTGCATGACACGAGTAGTATAGAATTAATTTACAAATTATTGAACATTGCAAACAAGATAAAAATCAAGTAGTAATAGTGAGTGATATTTAATCTACATTCTCTATGGGATAAATACCTTAAGTACTATGAGCGATTAACCGTGCACTTGCGGATTTAGCATTTTTAGCACCTAACAAGTTTTTGGTGCCGTTGCCGGGGAATATTATGATTAACATTATTGCCATTATGAATCTTGATTTATGATTTTGGATTATAATACTTAATTAATTTTGTTTGTTTGTTTGTTTTGTTTTTACAGGATTGGATAGTTCAAGTATATGCCTAATACAAGGAGTTTTCAAGAAGAACTTGAACCGTTAAATCCAGAAATAGAAAGATTTATTTCAAGTAACTGTAAATCTAATAAGAAGACGAATAAAACTCGGAGACTAATCATGGCTGAAGAAGAGAATCCACCAAGGTTAATGGATTTTGCTACTCCAGCGTGGAGCAGGCTCAACAAGGGGTGGTAAGGCAAATGGTAAACGCAAATCCATTTGAAATTAAGCCATCTCTTTTACAAATGATTCAAAATAGTATTCAATTTTATGGTTTGGTAAATGAGGATCCAAATGCTCATTTACCAAATTTCTTAGAAATTTGTAATACCTTCAAAATTAATGGAGTTTCTGTGGATGCAATCAAGTTTAGGCTTTGTCCTTTCACTTTGAAGGATAAGGCAAAGGCTTGGTTGAATTTACTTGCTAGAGGATCTATTAAAACTTGGGACCAATTGGCTCAAGCATTTTTATCTAAATATTTTTCTCTAGCCAAAACTGCAAAAATTATTAAGGATATCACTACTTTTGTTCAACATGATAATAAATTTTTGTATGAAGCATGGGAAATGTTTAAAGAATTGTAGAGAAGTTGTAAACATCACAACCTTCCAAGGGACTTGCTAATGCAAACATTTTACAATGGAGTGAATCCCACAACTAGAGGGACGATAGATGCTGCAGCCGGTGGATCTCTTATGAGGAAAACAACGGAAGCTGCATTTGAGTTACTAGAAGAGATGTCCATGAACAATTTCATATGGCAAACCAAAAGAGTAAGGGAATCAAACTCTTCTAATGTTAGGGGGTAACATTCAATTGATTCGGTGGTAGCATTACAAGCCTAAGTTGAAGCTTTGACTCATAAGATTAATAGCCTAGGTATGGGAAGAAGTCCACCAAATGGATGCACCATTTTTTGTTAACAAGGTCATACTAGTGAAGTATGTAATTTGGGAATAGCTAGTACGGAGGAACAATTGAGCTTTATCCAAGGATAAGGGCGTGGGAATCCATATTCAAATACTTATAACCCTGGTTGGAGAAGCCATCCGAATTTTTCATAGCGAAATAATAGCAATCAGAATAGAGGTGTAGGATTTCAACAACCTCAAGATAGGTTTGGAGTTTTAAAGGTTAAGATGGATAGGTTTTAGAGGGGATTAATTTGAAGTTTAGTTCACAAGAAGAGAACCAAAAGAGGCTAGAGATAAAGTTTGATCAAATCACTAAAAATCATGCCTTATCTATCCATAACTTGGAGGTGCAATTAGGGCAAATTGCTAAGGCTTTATCTTCATGCTTACAAGGAAATTTACCAAGTAATACGGAGAAAAATCCAAGGGAATATCTTAAAGCAATTAAATTGAGGTAAGGTAAATCATATACTAATGAATTTGTTTCTACTAACAAGGATGAAGATGTGCAGAAAAAAAAATTTCAAAAGGATGAGTCTTCTGTCGCGAGCGCGACCGCGAGCGTGCAAGAGGAGAGTCCACCTTCTGTCGCTAGCGCGACACTTGTCGCGAGCGCGACATAAGGGGCTACCAAGGCAAATTCTTCCAAAATTTTCCAACCTCATTCACCATTTCCATAACGTCTTAAGCAGCAAAATCAAGATAAGCAATTTCAAACTTTTATTGATAAATTAAAGCATTTACATATCAATTTGAATTTTATTGAGGCTATAACTCAAATTCCTAACTATGCAAAGTTTCTTAAAGGCTTAATTTCTAAGAAAATAAGTTAGGAAGACCTATCTACTATTGAGTTGACTGAGGCATGTAGTTCAATAATCACTAATACCCACTAAGCTTAATGATAATAAGAGTTTTACTATTCCTTGTACTTTGGGGGATGTTGAATTTCCTAAATGTTTATGTGATTTGGGGGCAAACATTAATCTTATGCCATTGTCTATCTTTAAGAAATTAGGTTTGGATTATGTTAAACCTACCTCAATGGTCTTGCAATTGGCTGACCAATCTATTAAGAAACCATATAGTATAGTGGAAGATGTGCTAGTTAAAGTGGATAAATTCATTTTGCCTGCTGACTTTGTTATTTTAGATTTTGCTTATGATATTAAATACCCATTGATATTAGGGAGACCTTTCATGAGAACTGGTAGCGCTTTAGTTGATGTCTATGAAGGAACTTTGGCTTTAAGAGTGGGGGAAGATAGTGTAGAGTATCACATAGATAAAGCACTCAAATACCCCATGGATGAGAATGTATGCATGAAAATTGATGTCATTAATGCTTGTGTTTTGAAAGTATTGGATGATGCAGGTCAAGAGGAGGTTAATATTGAGGAAGAAGTTCATTAAGAGGTGGAGCAAGAGAGCTCAAAGCCAGAGCTTTTGTATAGAAATGAAGCACCTTTGCCACCTTCTATTGTAAGTCCTCCTAATGTGGAATTGAAAGAACTACCAAGCCATTTGAGGTAAGCATTTCTTAGTTCAAATAATACTTTACCTATCATTGTTTCTAGCAAGCTTACTAGTAAGAAAGAGTCTTTACTATTAGAGGTTGTTAAAAAAAGGATTAAGAGTATAGGTTGGCAAATTTTTGATTTGAAGGGAATTAGTCCAAATATTGTCATGCATAGAATTAACATGATAGATGAGTGTCAACCTAAGGCTGATAGACAAAGGAGGCTTAATTCCAATATGAAGGAAGTAGTTAAAAAAGAAGTCATTAAGTTGTTAGATGCTGGAATTATTTATCCGATTTCGAATAGTGCATGGGTGAGTCCTATTCATTGTGTACCTAAGAAAGGGGGAATGACTATAATTAAAATGAGAATAGAGATTTGATTCCTATTAGAACCACCACCGGTTGGAGGGTTTGTATTAACTATAGGAAGTTGAATTCAGCTACTAGGAATGATCACTTTCCTTTGCATTCATTGATCAAATGTGAGAGAGGATAGCTGGCTATTTTCATTATTATTTTCTAGATGGTTATTCGGGGTATTTCCAAATATTCATATACCCTAGTGATCAAGAAAAGACCACATTTACTTGTCCATATAGGACTTTTGCCTATAGAATGATGCCTTTTGGGCTATGTAATGCACCAGCAACTTTTCAAAGGTGTATGACTTCTATTTTTGGGGATATGATAGAAGAAATCATGGAAGTTTTCATGGATGATTTTTCTGTTTATGGTGATTCATTTGAGTTGTGTTTGAGTAATTTTGATAGAGCGTTGGCTAGGTGTAAGGAGACCAACTTAGTACTCAATTGAGAAAAATGTCACTTTATGGTCGAAGAGGGGATAGTTCTTGGCCATAAGATCTCAAGTAGAGGTATAGAGGTGGATATAGCAAAAATTGAATTGATAGAGAAATTACCTCCACCTACTACACTTAAAGGTGTAAGATCCTTTTTAGCACATGCGGGATTCTATAGAAGGTTTATAAAGGATTTTTCATTAATAGCTAAGCCTTTAACTAACTTGTTGGTAAAGGATGTGTCTTTTGAATTTTCTAATGCATGAAAGCTTTTGACACATTAAAGAAAGCTCTTATAAGTGCACCCATAATAACTTCACCTAATTGGAGTTTACCTTTTGAAATCATGTATGATGCAAGTGACCTTGTTGTTGGATGTGTGCTAGGTCAACGACAAGGTAAACATTTGCATGTTATTTACTATGCTAGCCATACATTATCACCACCTCAAGTGAATTACACTACAACTGAAAAGGAAATGTTAGTTGTTGTTTATGTATGTGATAAATTTAGGTCTTACTTGTTAGGATCTAAAGTCATAAAATATACGAATCATGTCGCACTTAGATATTTATTTGCTAAAAAAGATGTTAAACCTCATTTAATTCGTTGGATTCTTTTGTTACAAGAATTTGATCTTGAGATTAGAGATAAGAGAGGTGCGAAAAAGTTAGTTGCTGATCACTTGTCAAGGTTAGAAAATGATGAAGGACCTATAGGAGATAGTAATGACATTAATGAATCTTTTCGGATGAATCGTTAATAACAATTAAGCAACCAATAATTAATTAAGTCTTAACAAAAATTTTCAGTCCAATCGGAATCCATTTTCGGGACTGACTCGCTCTAACCGGTCCGATACGGTAATTTTTAATGTTACCGTAAAATTAATTTTTCTTTACTAAAAATTTCTAAATATTATTTTAAGCTCATCCGTACTCTCAAAATAATTTTTGGAGGTCATTTACTATTTTTAGATGTTCAATCAAATTTTGGTCAAATCGAGGTCCTTAAATGCGGTCCAGGGTTTTTCTTATTTTTAATTTTTAGAGGCCTATTTAAGCTTATTTTTACTCCAAATTTTACCACTGGACTCACCATAATTAATATTTTTCGATGGTCAAATAAAATATTTTTTGCCCCTCGAATGGCACTATTCACTGCCCGAAAATCACTATTCACGAAAGTAACTATTTTGGGCCATTACAATTCTCCCTCATTTATAAAAATTAAGCAAGTAAGTGTCCCATGGTTTGCGAATTTTGCTAATTTTCTTGCTGCAGTGATTAAACCTCATGGATTGACATGGCAACAAAAGAAAAAGTTATTTAGTGATGTTAAGAATTACCTTTGGGAGGAGTCCTATTCGTTTAAGATAAGTTGGGATGGTGTAATTCGTAGGTGTGTAAGTGATGATGAGTTTGTGAACATTTTAACACATTGCCATTCATTTTTGTATTCGGGTCATAATGGTAGTACAAAAACTACCTCTCGTGTGCTTGAGTGTGGTTTTTATTGGCCTACCCTATTTCATGATGCTAGGACTTTTATAGCTCAGTGTGATAGGTGTCAACGGGTTGGTAATATTGGAAAGAGAGATGAGATGCCTTTGAATAGTATTTTAGACGTAGAGATATTTGATGTGTAGGGGATAGACTTCATGGGTCCTTTTCCTTCATCGTTTGGGAAAAACTATATATTGGTTGGGGTAAATTATATCTCAAAATGGGTTGAAACCAAAGCAGCACCATTTAATGATTCAAAGGTGGTGACAAAGTTTTTAAAGAAACTCTTTTCAAGATTTGGAGTGCCAAGAGCTATCATAAGTGATGAAGGTACACATTTCATTAATCGATCTTTTGCTTCACTATTGCATAAGTATGGTGTGTATCATAGGGTAGCTACTCCTTACCATCCACAAACAAGTGGTCAAGTAGAGGTTTCCAATAGAGAGCTTAAGTGGATCTTAGAAAAAACAGTTTCTAACTCTAGGAAAGATTGGGCACATAAACTTAATGATGCACTATGGGCATATCACACGGCATTCAAAATGCCTATTGGGATGTCACCATATAGGTTAGTATATTGGAAAGCATGCCATTTGCCTGTTGAGTTAGAACATAAAGCCTATTGGGCGATTAGGACTTTGAATTATGATATAGAGGAGGCTAGTATAAAAAGATGTTTGCAATTAAATGAAATTGATGAATTACGCTTTATTTCATATGAAAATGCCAGAATATATAAAGAAAGATCAAAGAAATTGCATGATACTCACATTAGATATAAAAGCTTTAAGGTAGGGGATAAAGTCCTTTTATTTAATTCTAAATTAAAATTATTTCCTGGAAAATTGAGGTCTAGGTGGAGTGGACCTTTTGAGGTAACACAAGTATTTGACCATGGCTATTTGGAGCTTAAAAATGAAAAAGGGGAATTGTTTAAAACTAATGGTTAAAGATGTAAGGTATATTTGGATGGAATTTTTCAAGGTAGAGAGGTCTCAAGTATCTCTTTAAAATTGGGTTAAAGCTTATTTACACATTCTTATCATTTTTTTTATTATTATTTATGTATGGTATTATTTTTAAGTTGATTTTGTATACTAACATAGTTTATTTTTGGTTATACAGGTTAACTTAGTTAGTAAGTCATTAGTGTAATTCAAATATTTAGTGTCTTCTTTAAAAAGCAAGAATTTTCATTGAGTTTTTCCTTACTGTCGCGAGCGCTACAGTGTAAGGAGTATGTTTTGGCAATTCGGTTCTGCCACGAGCGCGATAGAACGGGGAGAAAACCTTCTGTCGCAAGCACGCTTGGTATCGCGAGCAGCAATTTGAGGGGATTTCGTTTATGTTGTGAGCGCGACATTATCACGAACTCGCGACAGAACACGGGATTTCAAATTTTGGGGAATTTTAACCGTTGGAAAGCCCCCTATAAATACGTTTTATGCCCTAATCCTTCATTTTCACTTTGGTTCTCAGTTTCCTTTCATAATTTACATAGGGTTTCTCTCAAACTTCTTCTTCTCCGTTTATTTTACCTTAGTTTTTCCTTTGTTTTTCTGCATTTTTGTATTGGATTTTTGTTGTCTTGCTACCAATTTCAAGATGGTGCGTACCGAAACTCTGGCAAATAAAGGAAAAGGGAAGAAGGCAACCGGGGAGTCTAGTGCTCAAGGCCGCGATTCTGATTCACTTTCTCTTTAATTCAAGTACGATTGCCCATTCCCTATCTACTCCGAGGAAGAAGGTGAGATATTTCTCTACTTTGCTAAGAAAACCTATGTAGGTATGTGGCTTGTGCATTTTCCTTTGTTGAATGATTTAGGCATTACAGAGCAATTTGAAAGATATTTAAAATATATACATTGGGGTCAATTTGTGCATCTTACTTTGCCTATTAGGAAAGATTGGGCTATAGAATTTTTTGTCACTCTTGAATATGTTGACAAGAGGAAAATTAGTTTCAAATTTAGGCACTAAGGCACCAAATATGTTTTTGGTTTTTATGAGATGCATGATTGGTTTGATTTTCCCCTAAATGGTAAAAAAATTGATTTTTATACTTTCAATCCTGCTCTGGTGTGGAAAAAATTAACTGGTTTGGATGAATTTAATAATAAGAATTCCACAAATCGTCAATTTAAAGATGATGTACTGTTGTTGCTTCATAAATACATATGTCATGCTTTATTTAGGCGAGTGGAGAGTAATAAAGTACAAATCAAGGATTTGTTTATTTTAGACCTCTTACAATCTAAAAAGACACCATGCCCTATTGATTTCATTTTTGATGGACTATATCATGCTTCTATTGAACGAACTAAAATAATAGGTATGTGCCACATGGTGACTGGGATTATATTGGGATATTTGGGGGACTTACATAATTTTGTCATGGATGACCATGACCACGTTGCCTTGCTTGATGCCAAGTATTTGAGGAATGCTAACGTGTTAACAAGAGGCGGATGGCCTCCAAGGTTTGTTGACCGTGGTGTGTAGGTTAAAGGTCCAAGTGTGGACAAAGGCAAAGGCAAAGCACCCGAAACCTCTACTGCAGCTGCTGAAGAAGAGGATTTCGACGAAGAGGAATCTCATGGAGAAGGAGCTGGAGTGTCTGCTAGTAGAAGGGATGCTTTTGTTGGTTGGCAACAGGTTATGATGCGCTTGGATGGGGTGGAGGCAGCCAACCAAAGCATGGTAGTAAGGATGGATTCCATGGAGACCTCAATGAAGGAACTGCAAAAGAGTTAGAAGAGCTTAAGTTGCAAACTTCTATCTTTCTTTTGAAAGAAAAACGTCGAATTTACACCTTCTCCGCCGGATTCCCCAAGTGGGAATTGAGATAAGTTTTCTCCTACCTCTTTTACTTTTTTATTGTCATTTTTATTGTCTTTGTATTGTGTTTTATTTTTTGCTTGTTTTTAAATTGTGTGTTAGTTTGTGTTTGATTTTCTTAGACAATGAGGACATTGTGTCCTTTTAGTGTGGGAGAATACATGTTTTGTTTATGTACATTTGCATGTATATTGTGTATGTGTTTAGTATAGCTTGTGGATATGCAGGAGATGCTGGTTTTTAGGTTTTTGTTTTTTTTGTATATTTGTGTTGTAGGTTTATATGTGTAGATTGTTTGTGAGTTTGTTTAATTTTGGAGCTTGTATATTTGATGCCTATTTGGAAATATATACATGTTATAGCTTAAATTTCTTTTAATTTAGTCTAGTTAGGCAAATTCTTGAGGAATGTCATTTTTATTTTACTTTCACAATTTAATGTACATAGTGAAGGTCATGACTTGGCAAAGTATTTTAGTGTAGGTTCTTTTTAAATTGAGTATCTGTTAGGTGCTAAAAATGCTAACTCCGCAAGTGCACGGTTAATCGCTTATAGTACTTAAGATGTTGATCCCACAGAGAATGTAGATTAAATATTACTCACTATTACTACTCGATTTTATTTTGTTTACAATGTTCAATCATTTGTAAGTTAATTTTATACTACTCGTGTCAAGCAAAATGATTAAACCTAGTTAAAAATGATCAAAGAAGACAATGTAGATGATGAAGAACTAATAATTATGAAACTTGATTCCATCTTTTAATTATAATTATAATCTTATCAACAAGCCAAGTTGGAATAATATTCTAATTCACTCTCTCGACATGAACTAGAGTGCCTAAAATATGCAATTACAATACTAATCCTTAACTCTCATTAATGAACTAGTTAATTTTAATTACATATTCTAAGATTAATCACCAACCTATAGCAATTATCTTGACATACTGATCTCTCAAGTTATGTTTTGATAATGAAATTCTATTAGTTGTAAGATAAAGTGAATCTCTCAATTCTACTTTAACTCATAATGATCATGTAAATATACCAATAGAAAATTTTGCATTCAAAGACTATTAACATAGATGGAAATAGTATTTACATTAATATCATTCAAGTTCCTTAAATAACTTTCATTTGATGTCTACAAAGAAGAAGTAAATATTAAAAATAGAAGAAGGGGATCTCTCAATCCTTTTTCCCTTCACAAAATGTAATCTTCTTCCTTACAATTACCTTCTTTTCAAAACATAAAATCTAACTTAGAACTTCAACTCAAGAAACTGTTCTCTCAAACTTACAGAAAATTAATTAGTTAAAAAAATTCCATCATCTAAAATTACAGTTAAAATTAATATTTATAGTGTTCTAAAGGTCATGTCCCTTGATAAGCTTCTTCAAAGAGTTGCAAAAGTTGGTGGAAAGTCCCAATTATTCAAGTGACTTTTCAAAGAAAACTATCTAAGGGCTCTTTCTATCGCGCTCACGACGCCTGTCGCGCTCGCGATAGAGCACGGTATTTCACTCCTTTCAGCTGCGTGATCTTCCTCTTCCTTCGTGTCTTGCCGCGCTCGTGACACCTGTCGTGCTCGGAACAGCGCGCGCTTCCTTCCTTTGCTCTTCTTTTCTTCATTTCCCTTCTCTTTTCTTAGGCGTCCTCTGTCGCGCTCGCGACAGAAACCTCTTTTCTTGCTCATTTCTGCTCATTCTTCACATTTTCTCCCTTTTTCTCCTACATTAACAAAACTTAACACAAAACATCAAACACACCTAATTCTAACACATTTAATCATAACTAAACATAATTTTAACCACAAAACATAAGATAAATATGAGCTATTTAGGCTCATATCAAGCCCCTACACTTAAACATTTGCTTGTCCCCAAGCAAAATATAACAAACAAACAAACAAACAAACACATAACACAAAATAACATACACATAATTTTGGAGCTCACATCTATATTTGGCAAACATTTGGAAATAACATCCATAAACGTTCATCTCTTAACACATTAGCCTAAATATGCAAATTCTCAAACAATATCATCCTCCATTAAACTTGAACAATCATGCACATTTGGAAAATCATGAAGTTGCAAACTACAAGAATGTTTGAACTCAAGAATTTGAATATCTTAACACATGTAAAGATTATTTCACACAAAGCATTGCCTAAAGTAATTCTCACTCAAATACTATATTCTTAAATCTCTCAATGTGTTAATGGGGTAGTGTTTCACTCATTTCTTAAATATGCCATTACATACCATAAGCTTGTAATAGGTAAACCTCTCCACTACTAGTTTAAGGTAGTACATGAAATCAAAAGGGTCTTATTAAAGGTTGTAGCTTAACTTAGGTTAAGGTAGGACAATTTGGGTTAAGTAGCTCATAATGTGTAGAGAAAAAGTATCACCATATCATAAGAGACTTTTAAAATCTAATCATAGCATGATCTTATGACATTCTAACTTATTATTCTAATTCCCTTCTTAACGGTCACAATTGCTACTATGTTCTTTTACACACTTGCTTCTTTTTTTATATATACATATTGTGGGTTCATTTATGCTCCATCCCACTTGGTTCTTTCTTTCTTCTTTTTCTTTTCTTTTTATCTTTATCTTTATACATATATATATATATATATATATATATATATATATATATATATATATATATATATATATATATATATATATATATTTGAAACTAGCCTTTTTCTAATATTGAAATTTAAAAATAAGGGAATTCAACTCATAACTCAACTAACATCATGCTTACTCTAAAAATATATCTTCAATGATATAGCAATCCTAATTTTCTAAAAAAAAAGGGATACAAAAAGAAATAATTAGTTATTTAGCAAAGGAATTTGGCTAATTATATGTTTCACAGCAAAAATAGGTTAGAGGTTCTAAATTTGCTACCCAAAGTCAAAAAGGGTAAGTTATTTAAGCAAGGCAAAATGGTTTATTCTAAATGCCCTTATCATTTTTCATGCACATCTCATACTAAATGTAGTCTCAAAATTTACCAAAAATAAGTTTTAGAGGATATGGCATATTAAGGCTCTCATACAAGAAAAATTTTAATGTACAAGACTCAAAAGGTCACTTTAACTATAGGTCAAACTACCCTAAATAATGAATTGCCAAACTAATCCTTTTATACATGTGAAAAGATAAACAACTTAAAAAGAACTTACACTAAAGTATTTTGCCAAGTCATGACCTTCATTATGTACATTAAATTGTCAAAGTAAAATAAAAAATGACATTCCTCAAGAATTTGACTAACTAGACTAAATTAAAAAAAAACTCAAGCTATAGTATTCATATTTTCCCAAATAGGCATCAAATATACAAGCTCCAAAATTAAACAAACTCATAAACAAAAACAAAAACCTAATACTAGCATCTCATATATATCCACAGGCTATTCTAAACAAACACACAAACAAATATACATACAACAATAAAATGGTTTCCCCCACACTCAAAGAACATAATGTCCTCATTGTGTAAGAAAATCAAACACAAACAAATACACACAGTAAAAACAATCAAAATACAAAACACAAGATAAAAAAATAAAAATAAAAATAATAATAAAAATAAAAGGGTTAGGAGAAAAACTTATCTCAGCTCCCACTTGGGGAACTTGGTGGAGAAGGTGTGAATTCGACATTCTTCTTGCGAAAGAAAGAGAGCAGTTTGCGACTCATGCTCTTTTGGCTCTTGTGCATTTCCTTCATGGTGGCCTCCATGGAATCCAATCTTACTGCCATGCTTTGGTTGACAGCCTCGACACCATTCAAGCGTGTCATAACATGCTGCCAACCAACAGAAGCATCCCCTCTACCAGCAGGCACTCCAGTTCCTTCTTCAGCAGATTCCTCATCCTCGGAATCCTCTTTTTCAACAGCTGCAGTAGAGGTTTCAGGGGCTTTGCTTTTTCCTTTGTCCACACTTGGACCTTGAACCTGCACACCACGGTCAACAAACTTTGGAGGCCATCTGCCTCTTGTTAACACGTTAGGATTTCTCAAATATTTGGCATCAAGCAAGGCAACAGTCTCATGCTCATCCATGATAAAATTGTGCAATTCCCCTAAACATCCTAATGCAATCCCAGTCACCATGTGGCACATACCTACTATTTTAGTTCGTGCAATTAAAGCATGATATAGGCCATCAAAAATAAAATCAATAGAACATGGTGTAGACACCGAGTCCTGAGGCAGTTCAGATAAGAGTTACCCAATGAAGATATCAATGTCTGTTTTCAGGCAAATGGATAAAAGTTATAAGTTTTCATTCTCTATTTTTACGAGGATTGCAGATCTTTTCTTGATGATGGGGGTTTTTATGGAGTTGGGAGGAGTTCCTCTTTTGAGAAATCTGGATTTTGCTCAACTGACAGGCATGCTGTCGGTCAGAGGGATGCCCGTCGCTCGTTCCCAAAGATGGCCCCCTCTCGCGCGAGCGGCGCCCGTTACTCATGCGGAATGGGACCGTCTTTCGCGGGAGCGATGCCCGTCACTCGCTTAAGAGGCCCGTCCTTCAAGACGAAAGACGATTGTCGCTCGCTGCGGAGGTCGTCTATCGCGTTGAGCGACGCCCGTCACTCACATGAGAGACGCCTGCCTCTCGCGAGCGATGGCTGTCTCTCGATCTCCGTCTTTCATGCATGGCCTGTTGCAGAAAAGACCAAGGATGTCCCCGTCACCGACGCCCGCCGGTCGTTGATCTGGCGTTGGTTTGGGCGGGATTCCCCAGATGTTTCATATCTTCTTAAATAAATTTCAATATTTCCAAATATTTCCTAAATCTTTTCAAATATTTTCAAATTTTGGATTTGATTTTGAGAATATTTTATAAATCATTCGGTTTTGATATCGATTTCGGAAATCATTTTCAAATTTAAATTCTAAATTTGAATTTATTTGAATAATTTTCCTAAGCCTATAAATAGGGGAGGGAGGCTCGTTAATTGAGGGAGTAGTTTTTACAAAAAATATTAATGATCCTTTATTTTTTGTTAAATTTTTATCAAATATTTTTCGAATTAAGGCAAATCCGGGAGAACGAGACTAATTTGTTTCTATCCGATCTAGCCCTTTTTAGTATCCACAATTGCTATCAACATATCAAGAAAGAAAAATATAATTTTCTTTTCTTAATTTGTTTTCTAAAACACGATTTTTGCGGCCAAAAATCTCCTAAAACTACACATCGTTAATCAATCCTTGTAAAATTCGAGGAACAAAAATCACGCGACATTCACCATCAGTGGTAATATTCTGAGGATAAACATTCTGGACCAATCTCCATTACATTTAATTATCTCATATTGATTTTACCCACAAAATCTCATTTTATTTAAAATAAAAAGTTTTCTATTTGATTTTCTTTTTTTTCTGGGTCTGAGACGACCGATGGGCAGAAGCTCCACCGACGGCCGTCGCTCAGACGAGCGATGAGCCATCGAGGGATTATGCCTCCACCCGTCGGTCGGCCCAAGGACGCCTGTAGCTAGCGTGCCATGGGCCGTCTCTGGGCCTTTCCCCCTTCATTTTCTTCCCTTGTTTTACCACTTATTTTCCTCATTATTTTTATGATAATTCTTCATGGATTTTTATCATTGTTTATTTTTCACGTTTATTTTATTTTAATTGTGGTACTAACATGATTTTTATTTTTGTGAGTTTTGTTACTTTATTTGATGGCTTTGGGTTATTAAAAATGGAGGATACCGTGATGATCTAAGAATCTTCACTCGGGATTATTCTTTTACCCTTATCCCTTTTTATCTTATGTATCATTATTGTAAATATTATTTTATTCCGCTAACACATGAAAATGGTTAAGCATTTATATTAATTAAATTGGAATTTTCACTAATAAAATAGGGACCAATGTCCTATTTCTCTCATCAAATAAAATTGACACTTTAAAGTTATTTTTGCAAGTATGCATGCGAGGACCAATGTCCTCATCCTTAACGAACATCCCGCTTTGTGTATATTCCCCTTTTCTACTCATTTACAATGGGGGTTGTATTCCGCCCCTAGTTTTGTTGTAATTTATTGGATTTTCGTTTATCTTATTTTAATCTTGCTTCTATTTTTCACTTTCGTTTATCGCTTTATTACATGAATGATATGCGCTTTAATTAAATACATTAAATTGTATGAGAAAAGGAGTGAAATGTTAAATTCAAAACTCAACTTTAACTTAACCAAGATATGAATAAATAGATAGTCCAGAACCATCTCTGTTCTTAGGCTCAATGAGGTTAGAGGACCATCTCAATGTTCTATTGAAGTGGGGTCTCCAAAATATTTCTTGTTCCCCAAAATAGGCCCAATTTGCATTGTCTTAGGCTCCACGAGATTAGATGATCTTTCTTGTGTTTTATTGGAAAGAGGTGTCCAAAATATATTTGGCTTGCCCAAAGTAGACATATATGTATCGTCTTAGGCTTCACGAGATTTGATGATCCTTCCAATATCCTATTGGAAAGAGGTGTCCAAAATATCTCTGATTGCCCAAAATAGACACACATACGCTGTCTTAGGTTCAGTGAGGCTAGATAACATTTTTCAATGTTATATTAGGTGATAACTCCAAAAAACCCCCTTGTTGCCCAAAATAGATGCCCTTGTAAATCCCTTACAAGTTATCATGAATCTCCCCCGAATGCCCTAAAACGAGCTTTCGGGCGCAACGAGGTTCGGCATGCATCACAGTGGCGACTCCACTAGGGAACTAAATTAGAGACTTTGCTTTGAAAATATCTTGGTTAAAACATACAATTGAGTTTTAATTTAAAATTTCTTCCCTTTTCAAAATTGCATTACATGTCATTAGAGCCTTAGATCTATGCTAGTTTGGTCCCTCTTTTAACCCCAGTGCATTCCCGAACCACGACCCTACTTTCACTCAATGTAGGAAAGTGTTAAGGATAATCACCAGCCCAAACCTAGTACAATCATGGTATATTAAATGGAGACCCGACCGGTCATTACGCTCGTGATGAGCTAGACCCGTTAGCAGGGACCATGCTTGGGTAGCCCTAAAGTAACATCACCTTGGCCAAAAGCTCATCTAATGAAAATAGATACTTCCCCTAAGTGGCGTGAACCGTAATACTATGCTTGATGTATGGATCATTATGTATTAGATAAACCCAGATAATTTAATTGGTCACCTAATCAAAAGCTATCATACCCCGATAGGCCCATGTCAATTTATTCAGACTGCCTAAATACACAACGATCATAACCCATGTGTATGTACATTAATTAGGAGAGGTTATGCTGCCGGTTTTCCACTATACACCATGCTTATTCATCGAGTTCCCTATTAACCCATGGGCCGATCCCACCTAGAACAGAGACTATATGACCTCATGTGCAGGAGTGACAAGGTTGGAAGAACCTATGTGCTTGCATGTGATTTGTGGATGATGCATAGCATGACCATGCATCTTATGGTATTTATGCATAATCCTACTAAGACATGTTTTGCAGCCATCATAGATCTACCCAGGTGGTCAAGAAGTCCTCTAGGGCATTTGTGCAGCAACCCGTTCTTTAAATTATCGAAAAGGATAGAGTACTCAGACACAATTTTTGAAACCAGTCACGCTACATCATCCCAGTTCTCCTTGTACAGTGAGATGGCTAATTCACCAGGAGGGGCAGACGTTACCAGGGCCATGATAACCGAGGAAGTGGGAAGATGATTTGAGGAGTTCGAGAATCGAATGATGGCCATGATGGCAAATATGGCCCAACCTGCCGCACCACAAAACCCAGTTCCTCCTCCCATGAGACAAAATGAATAGGAGGAGGTCAGAGAAGACCCAGTTGAAGAGATAAGCCCACCGCCGATGGACTTAAGGGCCAATATATTGGATGGACAGAGAAGGGGGCTAGCCCATAGGATGGATGAGGATTGGGAAAAGGACGAGTATGAGGAACAAGTGTCAGTGAGAGGAAAGGAACCTCAGACTGAAGAGGCCCTCTGGAAGAAGATGGAGGAGAAGTTCGAGGCAATGACGAGGATGTTGACTCGAGGACGGGGAATGAATCCTGAGGACAAGGAATTAGAGGGAGAGGATGTGATCCCTATGAACTTTAAAATGCCGGATGTCCCAAAATTTGATGGCACTTCTGATCTTACCGCCCATATAAAGCAGTACTCACCGATAATGAAGGGTACTACTTTGACGAAGAGGTAAAAAGTAGAATACTTCTGTCTGAGCTTAACCGGCCCGGCGGTGGATTGGTACCATGGTCTAGACCGGAGAACTAAAAACATTGGGATCTGCTAACAGAAGAGTTCCTCCGGCAATATGATTGCAGCACGAGGATGGAGGTGACCCTGAAGGATTTGGAGCTGCTGCAACAGAAATTCGGTGAGTCCTTTTACGAGTATCTGACTCGATGGAGGAACCGAGTAGTGGAAATGAAGAGGAAGCCAGATACTCAAGATCAGATTCAGCTTTTTATCAAGAATACTAGCCCCTATCTGAGGGATGGGCTGAAGATAAAGGGTCTGAAAGATTGGGAATCACTGAAGGATATTGCCATCGAAGCAGAGGGAGAGTACCTCGTAAGAAGAGCGAGCAATGAGGGTTATGCCAAGAAGGGCAGTAATAGCCAGGGGGCAAGTAGGCCAGCATTGGCACAAGGAAGACGGCTGAGGTCTCAGCTACTAGCACTGCTCCGAGGCATTTCTCTAATCTAGGGAGATCTCTCTCATGGGTACTCAGAAGGCTGATGAAGGAGGGGAAACTGCAGCCTTTAACACCCCGACTGGCAGGACCCAGGGTTTACCGGGGCACACGACTAATGAGTATAAGGCACTAAGGCATGCGATTCAGGATCTAATCGATTCTAAGCAGATCACAGATCCCGAGAAAAGAGGGAATCAGAAGAAGTCCGAGTATAATAATGTGCCCCCACCTGTGTTCATGATCGGGTCCCATTTTCTCGAATGGTTAGTATTGAAAGATTTGTACGGCATCGATGCCAACACTGCTATCATGCGCTTCCATAAGGTAAGTGAAGAAGGGCTTCCCGCGACAGTGATCGATTGCTGGTCCACTGATGAAAGTGAAGATGAAAATGATAATTCTGAAGCTGAAGGATTTCTCGACCCATGGGGGAGGAAGAGGAGAAGAAAGAAAAGAAGGAAGTTGGAGACGTGACCCAGAGCGGAAGGGTAGCTCCAGAAGCTGATAGGCCACAAGATCCTGCAGTAGGCCAAAAATTAAAAGAGCCGGAGAAGGGTCCAATAATAAGGCAGTTGAAAAAGACGCTTGCTCAAATTTCAATCTGGGATTTGCTGAGGCAGTCTCCATCCCATAGGCAGAAGCTAGAAGAGACCTTGTGTGAGACTACCGTGGCTATAACCATATCGCGTACAGAACTATTAGATGTAGTCAAGGGGGGTGCCGAAGAGAATGTGGTATTTACAAATGCTGACCTGCCGGCGAAAGGCCGCAATCATAATCGCCCCCTATACATAAGGGCTCGGGTCAATCAAAAGCACACGGCATGTGTCATGGTGGACGATGGTTTATCGATTAACGTATGCCCACTGGTTGCGATGGCAGCCTTTGGAGTTACAGAGGATATGCTGGCTAAGTTTGATTTAACGTTCACATTTTATGACAACTCGTGGAGGCAGGCTTCTGGGACATTTAAAACGGTAGTCAAGATAGGTCCTGTGGAAATCGAGGTAGAATTTGTTGTCTTACCCATTCCCGCCAACTTCTCAGCCCTCTTGGGAAGGCCTTGGTTCCATAAGCTGAGAGGGGTGCCCTCCACTTTACACCAAATGGTTAAGATTCCTCATGAGGGGCAGGTTGTGACTATAAGGGCCGCAAGAGAGAATCAGGTCTCAATATTGGAAACTGTGAGGTAGTCTTTCAGTTGATTTCATGTTACTATGATAAACAGAGAGGAACATATGGAAGGAAGCCCTCAAGTGCTAAATATGATAAAGAGGATGTCGTTCCTCCCTGGTGCGGGTCTAGGCAAAAACTCACAGGGATCGCCAACAGCCATTACTACTAGAGGCCAGAAGGATAGGAGGGGCCTTAGGTATGAAGGTATCGTGAAGAAGGGCAAGAAGTTAGTGGATGAGATCCCCCATATCAGAGAAAGCTTCATGCCAGCAACTGCAGTATGTGCCTATACGGGGGAAGCAGAACCACAGTGGGTTGATGGAAAGATTGTACCGAGTTTCGAGGTCTTCAATGATGTCTTCGATTGGGATATTGGATTGAACAAGCCAGTAGAGGGCTTTTGGGATGAGGAAATTATGACCCAAGGGACAGTTTGGGACCGAGAAATGCCCGAAGAGGTTATTACTAAAAGGCTGATGACTACCCAAGTGAAAGGGAAAGAGAAGATGGAAAACAAAGCTGCAGAGAGATAGAGTGAAGTCATGCAGGGGGTTGCTACAGTACCTCCAAAGCATCAGTTTGATCCAGAACCGTCAGCTGCAACATCTACACCGACAAAAGAGGAAGAAGAAAATAGTTTAGATTTCCTTTTTACACCTGAACTTTTTAGTGATGTTGATGACATTTCCAGTTCTATTAATAATATGAATACTTTTGCTTACTTGTCCGATGTTTCTGATGATTTCATTATGCATAATTATCAACATAATTCATTTATATTTGACATTGATTCAATCGATGCTACTCAATTTAATCTTGGAACTTCAGAAAACCCGAAAGAGATCTTGATAGCATCTAACGTAACTCTTGAAGAGAGAGAAAAATTTGAGAGAATTTTAAGAAAACACGAGAAAGTTTTTGCTTGGACCTATGAAGATATGCCAGGAGTAGAACGTGAAATCGCAGAGCACGCCATCCCGACTTACCCAGACCATAAGCCGGTCAAGTAAAAATTTAGGAGGCTCAGGCAAGAATGGGCAGACAAGGTAAAAGAAGAGATTCATAAATAGATTGAGGCCAAGTTCTTAATTGAAGTATAGTACCCAACCTGGTTGGCCAATGTTGTCTCAATAACCAAGAAAAATGGCAAAGTACGCGTATGTGTAGATTTCGAGACCTGAACAAGGCTTGTCCGAAGGATGACTTCCCGCTGCCTCACATTGACGTGTTAGTAGACAGTGCAGCTGCTTGCATGATGTATAGCTTCGTGGATGGTTATGTAGGCTACAATTAGATCCTTAACAAGATAGCCGATCGGATCAAGACAGCTTTTATCACTGAATGGGGGACGTTTGCTTATAGGGTAATGCCATTCGGTTTGAAAAATGCAGGCGCAACCTATCAGAGAATGGCAACAAGGTGTAGACACTGGGTCCTGAGTCAGCCTGAATCGAAGTTACCCAATGATGATAATTGCCTTCACAGGCTAAAAAGGTTAAAAGTGATGATTTCCTCGTCAAACTTACATTCTAGAGTGAGAAATTGAAAAATAATAAAAAATATTTTAAAAAATTAAATTTGAAAAATGGGGCTTAGATTTATAGTATTTTTGTAAATTAAAAAAAAAAAATTCAGATCGCGAGTGTCGGGCGCGGCGGCGCGCGTCGCCAATGTTTAGCGACGCGCAGCGTTGTGCGTGCTGCGCGCCGCACAGCTCGTGATTTCTGCGCCTCTGCGCGCGGTTTTCGCGCAGAGCTGGCTGCGGGAAGCCCGTCCCTCTATAGCGACGGGCTTCCCTCCTGTGCTGGCCGTCGCTATAGGGTCTGATACCCTCTTTTCCGATTTTTCACCATTTTTTTCGATTTTTTCACCCAAAAATCCATTTTTTTATCCCATTTTTTTGGGTTTTTGAGTCCAAATTAAATTCTAAAATATTTTCTTAGATAATTAATTAATAAAACTTGATTTTATCATTAAAAATAAAAGAATTTTGTATTAAAATAAATTTGTTTTCCTTAATTAAATTAGGGCAACTTTTTTATCTTATAAATACTTTATGATGAAAAATCAAAGGGAGCCTCCACATTTATTTTTTTAGACCTGAAATTTCCATAATTCTTCTTCTTCTATTTTCTCTTCAAAAAAATTTCAGATTTCTCTTTTAATTAATAAGGTTTAATTGGAATTGGAAATCAATTTTCAATTTTTAATTATTCCAATTAATTTCTTTGTTTTTCCTCTATTAACACAAGAAATTAATCATCACTTTGAAATCAATTTCTTTTCAATTTTAAGCATACAAATTAATTCTTTTGTTTTTTCTCCATAAACAAAGAGAATTAATTTTATTGTTAAATTATTCTTTCAAGCAATTTTCCGAAAAATCATCACTTTTCCTTCATCAAATTCAATACTCTGAGGGTAAATATTCTAGGCTTAATTTCTATTTTCTTTTATTTTTTTTATATTTAATTTATTTATGTATATTTTATTGTTTTTATTGATTTATTTATTGTTTTCATTTATTCATTTGTTGTATTGATTTTATATTTGTTCTATTTAATTGTTTATATATGATTTTATTTTTATTCATGTGAATATTGTTTTCTTTTAATTCCTAACATGTAAATAATTTATTTTATTTTGATTGCTCATTATTTTTAGCATGCAAATAATTAATTAATTTTTGTTAATCATTTTTGCCATGTAAATAGTTTATATTAATTATGAACACATCAATTAACATTGTCATATATCATTATTATTTTCATCATTCCTTTGTTTACTAACTTTTATTATTCTTTTTATCATTGTTACATGATTTATTTATTATTATTTGTTTATTTATTGATTTATTATTTTTCACTTTTCATCATTATTTTCATCATGTGTATATTTTCATGTATTAATTAATTAACATGTTTTATTTTATTTTCATCACATCATTTAATCATTTATCATATATAATGCATGTTTCTCATTTATTTTGGTTTGTTAACATTTTGATTCAATTATCATTCTTTTCATGTCATCTTATTTTATTTTAATTTGTTATTCATTATTTTGTATGTTTAGTTGATTTAATTGATTTAATTACTAATATTATTTTATTTGTATTTTATTTTTTTTATGTCTAAACTCATTTTTTGATTGAGTGTTTTTGCGAGTCCTACGGGGAGGTCCAAAAGACTCGCTCGGAATATTTATTTTTTTTATTTGTAATATTTTATTTATTTGGCTTTTTTTTTATTTTTGCCATATAATTTTCTTGTTAAATTGTTTATTTAGGCCCGCTAGAAAGAAAGCCACTAAACCATTTTTATTAATTAACTTGGTATTTTTTCTAAATAAAAATGAGACCAATGTCTCAATTTTCTCCATCCAAAATCATCACATAAAAATTGTTTCATAATAATATGCATGCGAGGACCAATGTCCTCACCATTAATGAATATCTCGATTTATGCATGATCTGTATTTTATTTACAATGGGGGCTGTATTCCGCCCCTAGTTTTATTGTAATATTTTTACTTATGCTTTTACCGCTTTTCTTAAATGTATGTTGTGTAAACCTGGCAAAATTTAGCCCAACCCAATCAACCCGCCCAAACCCGCCCAATAAAATAGACCCAAACCCAACCCAACCCATGAAATGCCCAATTGGGCCAACCCAAAACTAACCCAAGTAAATGTCCACCCGTTTGGGCATTTCTCATGTGCCCAACGGGTCAGTTCTTCACCTATTTTCCCTTTCTTCATTCTCATGGCGGTCACAATCACCAAAGCTTGAAGAGCTTGGTAATTAATTACAATCATAATTCATAGAGGAGTTGGATTATTAAGCATCGACTGCCAATGCAGAGCTGGAGAGTGGTGGCTGATGGCACTGAGCGGGAAAATGCAGGGCGCCACTGCACACCGAGGCCAACCACAAGCTTATGGCGGCGGTAGTGGCATGAACGGAGAGCTCTGGTAATCCAGTCACTGATAATGGCGGGAGAGTATGCGAGTATAGTGTAAATGGCAGAAGTGAGGATGTAGACTGTGAAGGTTCGCTTGTTGCGTGGGTCTGGATCTTCATGAGGTTCAATGGTTATGAACTGCTCGTTCATGGCGGAAGCTTTCGTTCTTGGAGGGAATGGGGGGTTTTGGTAACTGCTAGGTAAAGAAGAAGATGAACAATGTAAGACGACCCCGTTTTGTGGCTTTCCTTCCTTGACAAGAAAATGAGACTAGGGAATCGCAATTTGGCCAGGCTGAAATGACAACAATTGCCCGCCCTTCACCTTTGGTGGAAAATATTTTGAATCCTGAATCTCTTTTGTAAATGGCAAAATAATAATATGAACATTTTCTTTTTTAATCAGTCTAAAAATATAAAACACTTTGCTATTTTTATTATATTATTAATTTATTAATTACCTATAATATTCTTATATAATTTCTCAATAATCAATAAATTTGTATTCAATTTCTTATACCATTTTCAAGTAAAGTTTTAAAAATGCTATATTTAATGCATTTAACTTATACCTCCATTTAACTTATAAATTTGTATTCAATTTCTTATACCCGTTTGGGCCTTAAGCAGCCCATTTGGGCCACCCAATCGATTTGGGGCAAATTATTTTACATTAGTCACTTTAATATCATTTTATTATATCGAAAATTATTTTTCATTAAAAATTAATTAAATGGGTCAAATCACATTTCGGCCCGTTTGGGCCTCAAGCAGCCCATTTGGGCCACCCAATTCATTTGGGACAAATTATTTTACATTAGTCACTTTAATATCATTTTATTATATCGGAAATTATTTTTCATTAAAAATTGATTAAATGGGTCAAATCACATTTCGGCCCGTTTGGGCCTCAAGCAGCCCATTTGGGCCAAATTATTTTACATTAGTCACTTTAATATCATTTTATTATATCGAAAATTATTTTTCATTAAAAATGGATTAAATGGGTCAAATCACCCGACTCATTTGCGTATTATTATAAATTTTTTGTATATTTAATTCATTAAAAATGGATTAAATGGGCGGGTCTCAGGCCGTTTGGACCAAAATCAGTCCGTTTGGACCACCCGACTCATTTGCGTATTATTATAAATTTTTTGTATATTTAAAGAGTTTTTAGTCCATGGGTTGACCCAACCCGCCCAACCCATTTGGATATTTGACCCATTTGTGACCCATGCTTTTTGGCCCATTTGTGACCCGCCCATTAGTGACCCAACCCAAACCCGCCCAACCCGCCCAAGTTGCCACCTCTATTGTTGTGCGCTTTAATTAATTGCATTAAATGTATGTGAAATGGGATGAAATAATAAATTCAAAACTCAATTATAGACTTAACCAAGGTATGAATAAATGGGAAGTCCCGAACTCACTCTGGTTTTTGGGGCTCAATGAGGCGAGAGGTCTAGGACTTCCAAGACACCTCTTGAGTCTCACCAAAAGACTTAAATTTACAAATCCTAGGCTCCAAGGGGTAGAGGCTAAGACCTCTAAGATCTCTCTGGCTTACCCAAGATGGATATGTATGCGCCGTCTTAGGCTCGCTGAGGCTAGACGACCCTTTCCAATGTTCTATTGGGTGACGACTCCAAGAAACCTCATTGTTGCCCAAAATAGACGCAGTTGCAAATATCTTACAAGTTTTATGAACCTCTCCTGATCGCCCTAAAGCGGGCTTTCGGGAGGCCACGAGGTTCGGCTCGCGTCACAGTGGCGACTCCACTGGGAACATACTCGAGACTTCGATTCGAAAGTACCTTGATTAAAAAATTATAATTGAGTTTTGGTTTAAAAATTTCACCTTTTTTCAAAGCTGCATTGCATCTCATTAGAGCCTTAGATCTACGCTAGTTTGGTCCCTTTTTCAGCCCCGGTGCGTTCCCGAAGCACAACCCTACGTTCACTCAATGTAGGGAAGTGTTAAGGATAATCACCAGCCCAAGCACCGTACCATCAAGGTATATCAAATGGTGATCCGATCGGTCATTACGCTCGTGATGAGCTAGACCCGTCGGCAGGAACCATGCTTGGGTAACCCCAAAATATCATCACCCATGACCAAAGCTCATGTAATTGCAATAGATACTTCCCCTAGGCGACATGTACCTTAATACAATGCTTGCTATGTGGGCCATTATATATTGAACAAATTCAACCCAATTAAATGGGCTTTTATCAAAGGCTTTCATGCCCCGGTGGGCCCATCTTAATTTAGTTGAAATGTTTAAATACATAAAGGCCAAAATCCATATGTATGCGCATTAGATAAGAGATGTTATGATGCCGATTTTCCACCGAGCACCATACGCATCCATTGGGTTCCCCGCTAACCCATGGATCAAGCCCACCTAGGAAAGAGACCGTATTACCTCGTGTGTGGGAGTAATAAGGTTGGAAGTATTTACTTGCTTGCATGTGATTGTAAATGTTGCATAACTCACTATCATGCATTGTATATGTCATTCATGCATCATCCTAACAATCTAATTTTTCCAGCCATCATAGATTAATCTAAGTGGACTAGAGGTTCTGACGGTCAGCTAGTAAGGACAAATCTACTCTTTGAGTTGCCGGAACTAGTGTCTGACTGGGATTCTAAGTCATTCCCATTAATGAGTGAATCCTCTCTTGAATCATCAATGGCAGAAGAAGCTGGAGCTTTGACCACTCAGAACCTAGCTAGGAGGCTAGAGGATTTTGAACGGAGAATGATGGATATGATGGGTGCCATGGCTGAAAGGATGGCCCATCCGCCTGCTGCTCCACAGCCGCCTGCTGCTCTACAGCCCCAGGCAGCCCCTCCTCAGGGGCAAGCCGAACCACCTGCTGGTGGGGAGACTCCCTTTGTTCGGGTTGCTGCTCGCTAACCCAACAATGAACACAGGGTTGCCGCACCCATCGAGCCAAGAGGGAAAAGGATTCATAATCCCAATGATAATTTCCTGATGGAGGAGAAAGAAGAAGAGGTGCCGATAGTCCACCAAGCTGCGAGGCCCAGAGCACCCAGAGTAGAGGATGAAGCTTTAAGAGGAATGAGACAGCAGATCGAAGCTATCACCCTCATGCTCTCAGCTGGAAAGGGGGTCAACCCAGAAGACAGAGATCAGGGGGATGAAGAGTTGCTGCCCCAAAGATTCAAGATGCCCGAGCTGCCGAAATTTGATGGCACCTCTGACCCATCCGTCCACATCAAGCAGTACACCCTGGTCATGAAAGGCACAGGGCTAAGCAAGAAGCAGAAGGTGGAATATTTCTACCTTAGTCTGGTGGGCCCGACAGTTGACTGGTACCACAGGTTGGATAGGAGGTCCAAGGAGGACTGGGATCTTTTGACCGAAGAATTCATGAAGCAGTACGACTGCAGCACCAGGATGGAGGTCACCCTAAAAGACCTTAAGCTCTTACAGCAAAGAAGCGATGAGTCATTTCATGAGTACCTCACCAGATGGAGGAACAGAGTCATGGAGATGAAGAGGAAGCCTGACACTGCAGACCAGATCAGGCTGTTTATCAGAAACTCATGCCCTTACTTGAGGGACTTACTCAGTTTTAAGGGGCTCAAGGATTGGGAGTCGCTCAAGGATATCGCTATAGAGGCTGAGGCGGCTTACCTAGCAAAGAAGGCAAGTCAAAGTGACTTTGCTGGGAAAGGCTATGGGAACCAGTCTGCGCTTAGATCGGGAGGTGCCGGGGGCAGCAACAGCAGAAACGGTAGGACGACAGAGGTCATAGCTACTGGAGTTGGGCAGGGTCAGAGATACTACTCCAACTTAGGTCGCTCCCTATACTGGGTGCTGGAAAGCCTAATAAAAGAAGGCAAGTTGCAGCCATTGCCACCCAGACCAGCTTTGAGTTAGGGACAGCCGGGACATAGAGGTGATCAGTACTGCGCTTACCACCAGCACACCGGCCATTTGACTGACCATTGCCATATTCGGAGAAACAAGATCCAGGATCTCATTGACACCAATCAGATCACAGATCCTGAGAAGAGAGAGAAAAAGAAGAAAGCAGGTTATAATACAATCCCTCCACCGCGAACATGATCGTGTCTTGTAGTCCACTAGTGATATTGCTTTTAGATGCTGGAATCTTTTTATTTCTAGAACTTTTTATGTTACAATTTTCGATTTGTAATAAAGAGAACAACTTTTGCTTATTTGTATGATATTTCTATTGATTTCATTTCGCATGATCATAACACATTTATTTTGACATTAATTCAAATAATATGGCTGCATTTAATCTCGAAACTTTGGGAAATCCCAAAATTAATCTTGATAGCATCTAATATAACTTCTGAAGAGAGGAAATTCTTGAGAGAAAAATAATGAAAAATAAAAAAGGAGGGGGGTCTTTGCCTGGACTTGAAATGACATGACACTTGACCAAGATATTTTGGGGGCGATGCTGCTTCAATATGCCAACATAATAACGAACGAAGCTTACAAAAGCCAATCTTTTCTCCTCAACATTCAAGATGAATGCAGTGCAACCAAACACAATCCAATCTTTCATTGGAGTCAAACCATAGAAATTTCTTTCTTTCCAAACCTTTTGAGATATGCACCCTAGAGCCAACCAAGACCAATCTTTAATTATATAAGACCAGCAGTGACCCTTGTGACTTAGGAGGACAACTCGTTCCCCCCCCCCCCCCCCCCCCTCCAAAAAAAAAATAAAAATAAAAATAAAAAACGAAAAAAAAACAAAAAGAAAAAAAGAAAAAAAAAACCATAGTCCTATCCTAAGCCATAGTTTGGTCTTAAACCATCTGAGGCCAATTCCATTCAAACCTTTAAAGGTTACTTCAGAAATTGAGCCACCTAAAGCCAACAAAAGGAAGATACAGATTTTCATATCTAAAATCCAAGCAAAGAAATTCACTATTTCAGCTGGCTTGCACAATGCCCAATAATAAAACTTTGGTGCTAAAAAGAATCATCGCCAGAAAGGGCAGCTTCCCCAATTAATGAAGACGAATGCAAGTTCAATCAATACCGACGGACTGAAGAAGGTTCATAAAAAAAAGTTGAGAGAAAACCTTCAATCATGAAAACCCGAGAGGGCTGATTGATAACAGGAGTTTGATGCTTTCAAGATCTATCCTTGTATTTTTTGAAACTAATGACAAATAATGATCATGCTTAATGAAATCAAATTGAAACACATGCATTTCTGCAATGATGTGATCAGAACAGTTCACTTTGTGTGACCAAAGTCGCCTATTGTCCACCGCTCAAGCGCTTCAACCGATTCATCCTGCTATCAAATGTGAAGAATCAAACTCATGCAACCATGTCCTAAGACTCCCGAAAGATTCATACCAACAACTTCAGCAATCTTCAAAAAAAAAAAAAGAGCCGTTAGAGTGAAAACCGTAATTGGCGTTCTAAGCAAAAATTAGGCAAAAGGATAGGGTGAAAACCTGAAAACAGGCAGTCTGTCCTTAAAAAAAAAAAAGAAAGAGAAAAGCCGCTGGATTGGGTTGGGTCCATTCCAGGTAAAAAATAAGGCACAGGGTTATGTGAAAATCCACAAAGGACGCATCTCCCGCTAAGAAAAGTTAGTGTGAAAATCCACAAGGGATGCACTACCTTCAAATAATGACTACAGGTGTCAAATGAGAATCTCGCAATCCCAAATGGCATGAAATTCAGGAGCACCTTAAAAGGCATAGATCCTAACACAAATTGTAGCTAGCTCGGCTATCACCAAGTCCACAGAGATGAATTCTTATCCTGCATTCTCGCATAACTCATACATTTCACTTGCATGCTCACTTTTTTTCTTGCATATTTTAGTTTTCCTATTTTGCAGAAAGAGAGATTTGATGTGGACACCGACCAAAGCCGAGTGATTACATCTGTCCAAACAATCAACCAAAGACCTCTTCGGAGGCAGACCTCAACCGAAGACCTCTCACGGGGCAATCAACCAAAGACTTCTCAGGGAACAGCAAACCGAAGACCTCTCAAGGGGCGATGAACCGAAGACCTCTCAGGGGGCAATGAACCGAAGACCTCTTAGGGGGCAATGAACCGAAGACCTCTTAGGGGGCAAACGATCAATGAACCGAAGACCTCTCAGGGGCAATAAACCGAAGACCTCTCAGGGGGCAAACGATCGATGAACCGCAGACCTCTCAGGGGGCAATGAACCAAAGACCTCTCAGGGGGCAAACTATCGATGAACCGAAGACCTCTCAGGGGGCAATGAACCGAAGAACTCTTAGGGGGCAAACGATCAAATGAACCGAAGACCTCTCAGGGGGCAATAAACCGAAGACCTCTCAGGGGGCAAATGATTGATGAACCGAAGACCTCTCAGGGGGCAAACGATCAATGAACCGAAGACCTCTCAGGGGGCAAACGATCGATGAACCGCAGACCTCTCAGGGGGCGATGAACCGAAGACCTCTCAGGGGAAGATGAACCGAAGACCTCTTAGGGGGCGATGGATTGATGAACCGCAGACCTCTCAGGGGGCAATAAACCAAAGACCTCTCAGGGGGCGATGAGCCGAATACCTCTCAGGGGGCAATCAACCGAAGGGCTCACAGATAGGACCACTTCAACAAACGAAAACACACCATGGTAATAACCACCATCTCAGAATTCTCCAGTTCGAAAAGACGACTAACTCAGGTATTTGTCTCTTTCCTTTTCTACTTTGAGTTTAGGCTCACCTAAACACTAGTGTACTAGAGTCCCCTAAACTGGGGGCAACTGTAGACATCGGGTCCTGAGTCAGCCTGAATCGAAGTTACCCAATGATGGTACTTGCCTTTACAGGCTAAAAAGGTTAAAAGTTATGATTTCCTCATCAAATTTACATTTTAGAGTGAGAAATTGAAAAATAATAAAAAATATTTTAAAAAAATAAATTTGAAAAATGGGGCTTTAAATAGTATTTTTGTAAATTAAAATAAAAAATTTCGGATCGCAAGTGTCAGGCGCGGCGGCGCGCCTGCGGCAGAACGCAGGCTGGGCGCGAAGAGGCGACGCACAGCATCGCCAATGCTACGCGTCGCTAAAAGCGACGCGCAGCGTTGTGCGCCGCACCGCAAGCTGGAGCGCGCGATTTCCGCGCAGAGCTGGCTGTGGGAAGGCCGTCCCTCTATAGCGACGGGCTTCCCTCCTGTGCTGGCCGTCGCTATAGTGTCTGATACCCTCTTTTCCGATTTTTCACCATTTTTTCCGATTTTTTTACCCAAAAATCCTTTTTTTATCCCATTTTTTTTGGGTTTTTGAGTCCAAATTAAATTCTAAAATATTTTCTTAGATAATTAATTAATAAAACTTGATTTTATCATTAAAAATAAAAGAATTTTGTGTTAAAATAAATTTTTTTTCCTTAATTAAATTAGGGCAACTTTTTTATCTTATAAATATTTTATGATGAAAAATCAAAGGGAGCCTCCACATTTATTTTTTTAGACCTGAAATTTTCAGAATTCTTCTTCTTCTATTTTCTCTTCAAAAAAATTTCAGATTTCTCTTTTAATTAATAAGGTTTAATTGGAATTGGAAATCAATTTTCAATTCTTAATTATTCCAATTAATTTCTTTGTTTTTCCTCCATAAATACAAGAAATTAATCATCACTTTGAAATCAATTTCTTTTCAATTTTAAGTATACAAATTAATTACTTTGTTTTTCCTCCATAAACAAAGAGAATTAATTTTATTGCTAAATTATTCTTTCAAGCAATTTTCCGGAAAATCATCACTTTTCCTTCATTAAATCCAATACTCTGAGGGTAAATATTCTAAGCTTAATTTCTATTTTCTTTTATCTTATTTATATTTAATTTATTAATGTATATTTTATTATTTTTATTGATTTATTTATTGTTTTCATTTATTCATTTGTTGTATTGATTTTATATTTGTTCTATTTAATTGTTTATATATGATTTTATTTTTATTCATGTGAATATTGTTTTCTTTTAATTCTTAACATGTAAATAATTTATTTTATTTTGATTCCTCATTATTTTTAACATGCAAATAATTAATTAATTTTTGTTAATCATTTTTGCCATGTAAATAGTTTATATTAATTATGAACACATCAATTAACCTTGTCATATATCATTATTATTTTCATCATTCATTTGTTTACTAACTTTTATTATTCTTTTTATCATTGTTACATGATTTATTTATTATTATTTGTTTATTTATTCATTTATTATTTTTCACTTTTCATCATTATTTTCATCATGTGTATATTTTCATGTATTAATTAATTAACATGTTTTATTTTATTTTCATCACATCATTTAATCATTTATCATATATAATGCATGTTTCTCATTTATTTTGGTTTGTTAACATTTTGATTCAATTATCATTCTTTTCATGTCATCTTATTTTATTTTAATTTGTTATTCATTATTTTGTATGTTTAGTTGATTTAATTGATTTAATTACTAACATTATTTTATTTGTATTTTATTTTTTTTATGTCTAAACTCATTTTTTGATTGGGCGTTTTTGCGAGTCCTATGGGGAAGTCCTACGGGGAGGTCTAAAAGCCTCGCTCGGAATATTTATTTTTCTTTATTTGTAATATTTTGTTTATTTATCTTTTTTTTATTTACTTTTGCCATATAATTTTCTTGTTAAATTGTTTATTTAGGCCCGCTAGAAAGAAAGTCACTAAACCATTTTTATTAATTAACTTGGTATTTTTCCTAAATAAAAATGGGACCAATGTCTCAATTTTCTCCATCCAAAATCATCACATAAAAATTATTTCATAATAATATGCATGCAAGGACCAATGTCCTCACCATTAATGAATATCTCGATTTATGCATGATCTGTATTTTATTTACAATGGGAGTTGTATTCCGCCCCTAATTTTATTGTAATATTTTTACTTATACTTTTACCGCTTTTCTTAAATGTATGTTGTGCGCTTTCATTAATTGCATTAAATGTATGTGAAATGGGATGAAATAATAAATTCAAAACTCAATTATAAACTTAACCAAGGTGTGAATAAATGGGAAGTCCCGAACTCACTCTGGTCTTTGGGGCTCAATGAGGCGAGGGTCTAGGACTTCCAAGACACCTCTTGAGTCTCACCAAAAGACTTAAATTTACCAATCCTAAGCTCCAGGGGGTAAAGGCTGAGACTTCTAAGATCTCTCTGGCTTGCCCAAGATGGATATGTATGCGTCGTCTTAGGCTCGCTGAGGCAAGACGACCCTTCCCAATGTTCTATTGGGTGGCGACTCCAAGAAACCTCATTGTTGCCCAAAATAGACGCACTTGTAAATACCTTATAAGTTTTATGAACCTCTCCTGATCGCCCTAAAGCGGGCTTTTGGGAGGCCATGAGGTTTGGCGCGCGTCATACAAGGATTCTAGATAATTTGATCCACAAGGAGGTGGAAGTGTATGTGGATGACATGATGATCAAGTTAGCCACCAGAGAAGGTCATTTTGAGGCTCTAGAAAATTTCTTTCAGAGGATCGATAAGTACAATCTGCGATTGAACCCCAAGAAATGCATATTTGGTGTCACTTCAGGAAAATTGTTAGGACATATAGTCAGCCAGAGGGGGATTGAGATCGACCCGGACAAGGCCAAAGCCATTCGAGAAATGCTGGTGCCTCAGAAGGAAAAGGACATCCGAAGTTTTTTGGGTAAGTTGCAGTATGTCAGCAGGTTTTTTGCCAAACTTACTTCAATTTGCGAGCCAATCTTTAAGTTGCTCAAAAAAACCAGCCTGTAGTATGGAATGAAGACTATCAGAAAGCCTTTGATGCTATCAGGGAGTATTTACTGAATCCACCGGTTCTAAGACCGCCGCAACCAGTCAAGCTACTTATTCTATATTTAGCTATAGATGACAGTTCTGTGGGTGCTATGATGGCTCAGGAGGATAAGTTCAGGGTAGAATTTGCGGTCTACTACCTTAGTAAGAAGTTCTTCACCTATGAGGTCAAGTATGCAGAAGTAGAAAAGATTTACCTCGCGGTAATATGGGCCTTCAAGAAGCTGAGACACTACTTTCACTCTTACAAGGTGCAAGCTGTGGCAAAATAAAACCCTCTTAGATTCCTGCAGGAGGCTCCATCTTTTCTAGCGAAAATGGGGAGATGGTTGTTGTTATTACAGAAATTCAACATTGAGTACATCACCCGGAAAACTATCAAGGGGCGTGCAGTAGCAAAATTTCTAGCTGAACACCTGATTCATGGAGATTCATCTGAGTTCAATTTCTCGGACGAGGATTTGGCAGCTATCACAGTACAAGGTTCGCAGTTACACTTTGACGGGGCTGTAAATAGCAAGGGGGAAGGAGTAGGAATTATTCTTACAACCTCGGATGATGAAAAACTTCCGTTGGCTAAGAAATTAAGATATAAGGCCACCAACCATGAGGCCGAGTACGAAGCCTGCACTTTCGGATTAGAAGCCTTGAAAGCCTTGGGGGCAAAGAACATGGAGGTTTTTGGGGATTCATCGCTGGTAATCAATCAGATTCAGGGCGAGTGGGCCATTAAAGAAGAGTGGCTGATGCCATATGTGAAATACGTAAAGGATTTAAGCAATCAGTTTGAAGTATGAACTTTTCACTTTGTTCCGAGGGACGAAAACTAATTAGCCGATGCACTTGCAACTCTAGTGTCAATATGGGATAACCCAGAAGGGATAGTTATGAAGCCAGTGTTGATTTTTAGTGCTAAGAGACCTAGCTTTGAGTCCAATCCTATCATGGAAATGAAAGTTGTGGATGGGAAACCATGGTACCATGATATCAAGAACTATCTGGAAAACACAACGTTCCCAGAAGAGGCCACGAAAAAAGATTAGAGGTTGAATTATAGGTTATCTGCTCAATTCATCTGCATTAATGGGGTATTGTATAAGTGACAAGTCGACAGTATCCAATCAAGGTGCCTGGATGAAAAAGAGGCCGAAAGAGTAATGGAGGAAACTCATGCCGGTGTTTATGGGGCCCACATGAATGGTTTAATGCTGGCCAAGAAGATCATGAGACAAGGGTTCTACTGGCTCACCATGGATACGGACTGCTCAAAGTACGTAAAGCAATGTCAGTTGTGTCAGCAGTATGTAGATTTGAGGCGCTTGCCAGTTTCAGAATTACACAGCTTGACGTCGCCTTGGCCGTTCGCAGCTTGGGGGATAGATATTATCGGAGAGATACACCCCACGGCCTCCAATGGACATAGGTTCATCATAGTCGCTATCGACTATTTTACTAAATGGGCAGAGGCTGAATCTTTTAAGAAGGTCGATGCTCTGGATATGGCAAGATTCATAGAAAAGAACCTGATATGCAGATACGGTCTTTCGCATCACGTTGTATTCGACAATGGTGTCCAATTCATGGCAAATACGAAGAAGTTACTTCAGAAATACGGCATCGAACATCACAAGTCCTCTCCATATCGCCCGCAAGCCAATGGAGCAGTAGAAGCCACCAACAAAAATGTCAAGAAAATCCTAGCCAAGATGGTTCAGAACTATAAGGGCTGGGTGAAAAAGTTGCCTTTTGCACTTTGTGGTTATAGAACTACCATTAGAACTTCTATAGGAGCCACACCATATTCTCTAGTGTATGGGACAGAAACGGTACTGCCAGTTGAGATAGAACTCAAATCAGTAAGGATAGTCATGGAGGCCTAAATTTCGGAGGCTGAATGGGCATAACAATGGTTGCAACATCTGAATATGCTGGATGAGAGTAGGCTGAGGGCCTATTACCACAATCAGATTTATCAAAAAGGTTGGCCAGGTCATTCGAAAAGAAATTCAAGAAGCACCCGCTAAAGGAGGGAGATTTAGTATTCAAAAAAATGAGGCCGGGTGCGCCAGACATAAGGGGAAAATTCAGACCGACATGGGAAGGTCCTTTCATCCTCAAAAAGCTGTTATCAAAAGGAGTGGTAATCCTGGCAGATAGCGATGGCAACGAGTTCAAAGAGCCGATCAATGTTGATAGACTGAAGAGATTCCACGGATAAAGGCAAAAAACAAAAGAAAAGAAGTAAAAGCCCCGCAGGTCAAAAATCGAAAAAAGGCAGCCTTGCTAAAATTGGGCTCCTCGTCAAGGTGAAAACCGAAAAAAGGGCATCCTGGGCAAAAATCAGAGGCTTGAGAGAAAATATCCAATCAAGAAAACCCGAGAGAGCTGATTGGTAATGGGAGTTTGATGCTATTAGGATTTATTCTAGGAATGAACGTAGCTTTGCATTTTGAATTAGTGTTAAATGATGATCATATATACCGAAATCATACTGAAATGTACACGATTTTGCAAAAAGAAATAAAAGTGAATTTATTCATTTACATTATTTTCTAGTTCTATTTTAAACAGAAACACATTGCTCAAAATGCATGCATGTAAAACTAAACTATACTCTATGACTACTCTCGCCGGCCAGATGTCTGAGTCGTCGAGTCCTGTTATCAACTGCGGGGTTGAGCACCCATCTCTTATATACACTAGTGGAAGTAATAGAATGGTTTTCAAAGGAGAGTATGACGGTCTTCACTGGTAACTCGACCCAGAGATCATGATATCGGAAAGCAAAGGCTGAAGATAGAACTCCACCTCGAATTAGTGTTAAATGATGAGCATGTATACCATTTTGAATTAGTGTTAAATGATGATCATGTATACCAAAATCATACTGAAATGTACAAGATTTTGCAAAAAGAAATAAAAGTGAATTTATTCATTTACATTATTTTCTAGTTCTATTTTAAAAAGAAATACATTGCTCAAAATGCATGTAAAACTGAACTATACTCTATGACTACTCTTGCCGGCCAGATGTCTGAGTCGTCGAGTCCTGTTATCAACTGCGGGCTGAGCACCCATCTCTTATATACACTGGTGGAAGTAACAGAATTATTTTCGAAGGAGGGCATAACGGTCTTCACTGGTAACTCGACCCAGAGATCATGATATCGGAAAGTAAAGGCCGAAGATAGAACTCCACCTCGAAAAGATAGAGGGAGTCTCACATCCTAGGTCATCCCGAGCTGTCGAGCACAATGGGCTGTGATATAGAAGGTGGCTTTGCGAAGCCCACACAGGGGGACGCATCCCAAAGAGCCATCAATTATCGTGACAGGGAGAGGAAGCCAAGCATTCATGAAACTGATATCCTCGTCCGCTACCTCGCCAAGCCTAGTAATGCCCTCTTCGAGAGTTGTGAAGGAGTACAGTCACCGACGGGGGAGGAAGTGCCTCGGGAATATTGACTGATAACCCTGGGATGAGGTTCTGACAGCAGTTTTAGCTTTTCCTGCAATCATATCTGAAGAAAAATAATTAAAGAAAAATCAAGAAAAAATAAGATAATACATAAAAGCTACTAGAGTGAGTTGGGTTCACCCCAGGCAAAAGTAAGGCATAGGGTTATGTGAAAATCTGAAAATGACACATTTCCCGCTAAAAAAAGCTAGTGTGAAAATCCACAAGGGACACACTACCTTACAAAATAATGACATACCTGGAGTAATAAGGGGCTCTTAGAGAAGGTGGCAGAGGAATAAGCATTAACAGAGTCCAAACCCAAAATAGTCTCCGCAAGGATCAGTGGGAAATGGGCTACGCCACGATAAAAATCATCCACAATCCCAAATAGACGAATATCACCGGTCAAATCCTCTGAAGTCATGGTCAGATACCTCATGAGACAAAATAGGAAAATGACACCTGTACGGAATGGGGGAACATCAGAAAAGTCCTCCAACGCCTCAATCAATGGCTCTAAGGTAAAAGTAAGACCCTGAGGGATCAACCGGGCAGCCTTAGAGGGGGGAATGCTCAAGGCTAATGCAATATCCCGGGTATAAATCAGACCACAATGGGGAATGCAGGGTAAGGCACTGGGAGGATATTAGGCCCCAATGATGGCAACAAATTCTTCGAGGAGGGGGCATAGCTCTTGATAAGTGAATCTGAAGACACGAAAATGCGGGTCCCAGAAGCGGGCTGTTGCTAGAAGAAGATTGTAATCTATCCTAACTCTTCTCAGAAATTTCAGGCCAGAAAGGGGAGAAAGGGTGGTGTTTTCCCAAGTTAGGGGGTTATCCAGAATTCGGTACATCTTGGTTATAATAGGCATAGACATCTCCCAAGTGTTGTAACTGAGAAATTAAAATTAGCAAAGAAAAGTAATGAAGAAAAGAGAGAAAAACCTGAAAAAGAAGCTTTGGTTGAGGCTTGAAGTGTTGGAAGTGCACAAAGTTCAAGGAAAGAAGGGGTATTTATAAGGAAGAGCTGACAGACGGGGTACCCATCCCTCGGTAATCCGACGGGCAGCTCGTCGGTCAACCTGCTGGACCCTGGGGAGATCTATTTCCTGCATATTCCATGCATGTCATGTGCATAAAATAATTTTTTGCACATTTCTATCGTGTTTAAAGTTGACAGGGATGGACATCAAGCACGGAAATCATAGCAAATATATTCAGGGAGTATTTTAAAAAAAAGAGCATTTAATGAGTCATTTAATTAATTAGGAAACTAATTAGATAATTAATGAGGGGATGAAACTAAAGCGAAAAAACGGAATATTTAACGATCGACGGGGTGCCCGTCGCTCGGTGTTCAGATGGGCAGCCCGTCGGTCACGAAAAACTATATAAGGCGCAGTGACCAACACCCCTTCAACTTTTCTTTTCCTGTTCTCTTTTCTCCCCTCGCCAACCGACGCCCTCTCTCCTTGTTTTCCCCCTTTCTCACTCATTTCTTGTCCGTTTTGCGCACCACTTGCGCCAAAATGACCATTGCACTGTTGCGCACCTTTGGGATTACGTTTTTTGCACTTTCGTCAAGTTTTTTTCAGTATATTTCATCGATTACCAAGTTAGTTTGTCCTATTTTTCTACTCTTTTCTACTTCTTCTTAAAGTAATTTGCATGTAAAGTGTACGTCTAGTATATTTTAGCAAAATGTAGGACTAAATTCGGTCCATTTACACTTAGCCTTTTGGATTGAATACAAAGCATAACCATAAGAATACGAATATGTATGGATAAACAAAAATTATGAATGAAAAAAAAGAGAAAACTGTAGACTTGTGGACTTGCCCCATCCAACTTAGTCTTAGGAGTAGTCCGAACTAGGTAAGACACGAGAATAACTTACAATAATGAAATTTGTTGCTTGGGGCCTGTGGCCTGTCCCTTTATTGTGATTTTTTATGCAAGAAGTTAGGCACATCCCTGTAGGGGTGCTGCCCAAAAATTTTTAAAATTTTTTAGGTAGGCACATCCTTGCCGGGACGCTGCCAAAATTTTTTAGGTAGGCGTATTTCAGCCGAAATGCTGCCGAAATTTTCAAAATCCATAATCTTTGGATCAGCTTTTAATAATATAAAACTAACTTTCTTTTCTTTTCAGGATGCCTCCGCGATATAACATTCCCCACGATCAGGCTGAGCCTCAGGCTCTTACTTGGATGAGCGACGAGGCTAGGGAGAGATTTAGAGTGTTAGCTCATATACAGTTCAGAGCCAGCCGCTTCTTCTCCAGACCTTTCTTATAGAGCATGGGGATGCTGGAGGAGGTAGATGCTTTAGTGGCAGCTGTGCGATGGGCGAAGTTCTTGTGGCTGTCCTTCTAGACTTACCCCAAGGTCGTCCGAGAGTTTTTGGCTACCCTTCACTACCGGGGATTTCAGAGATCAGACACCGAGGAGGGGGTCATACAGTTTTGGGTCAAAGGGTACCACTACAGTATTATGTGCCAGAGGTTCTCCGAGGTCATAGGACTGCCATTTGGAGATGACGTCATAGTTCTCTAGAGGGCTATTAGGAGACAGCACTGGGAGATGATCGCCATGCCAGGAGTGCCGTATGACCACGATACGGTGAAGAGTAATGTACTCTCATCACAGGCACTGCGATATATACACAGAGTACTCTCCAGCTCTTACCTGAGACAGGCAGGTAATCCGGATTCAGTGAACGGGGTGGAGATTTGGAGTTTATGGGCCATGGCAGCAGGTCGTCACCTCAACATTAGCTACGAGATTGTGGCTAACCTAGTTAGAGTGTCACGGGGAGCAGCCCCTATGGTATGGGTAGGAGGAGTGGTGACCAGATTGCTGCTGCAGTTGGGAGTTGTTCCAGATAGTCTTGGGCCTGCACTTGAGGAGAGTGTGTATGTAGACGCACCAGCAGCCTTGACCATAGGGATGATTGCACAGGTGACCGTTCGAGCAGAGGAGTACCGACTGCTCTCCATACATGAGATTAGGAGTATATTTGGCCTCCCTTTGCTCCAGCCGGCAGAAGAGGAGCCTCAAATGGAGGAGCAGCCTCCACAGCAGCCGGGGTACCAGGAGCCACAGCCTCCACAGCAGCCTCAGGCAGAGGAGGAGCAGCCACAGACCCCTTTTGACATAGTCACAAGAGCCCCACTCCTCCTCCTCCATCACGGGTCCAGCGGTCAGCACCTCGGGAGACTTGGAGGTTCCACCTGTACAGCAGGGCAAAACATCCGGGGGCATCCACCTCCACAGCACCTCCCCCAGAGCATACAGTCGAGCCAGCACCTTTCGCTCCATCGCCATCATCTCCGTCAGCCCAGCCTGACCTCATTGTGGCCATGACCTCTATCCTCACTGCCATGGAGCATCGACAGGAGGAGAGAGACCGAGCCCTCCTTCAGCGTCTTGATTGGTATGAGGAGAGGGACTGGGTCATGTTAGAGCATCTGGGCCAGCAGGAGAGAGTTATACAGGAGCAGGGGAGGCTCATTGAGGAGCTATGGCAGAGTTTGAGTGCCTCCCATGATGCAGCGGCTCAAAGGGTAGATACGGCTGTCCAGATGGTGGATGAGTCTGTCAGCACCCTCAAGTTCCGGATAGAGATTTTAGAGGGTGCTATACCACCTATATCTGCATCCATCAGGGTGTTTCGGGAGCAGATGGAGACGAGACTCGAGGTCATCAAGGACACGGCCAGGGATCAGACCACGAGACTGTTGAGGGCCTTCACAGAGCTGGGGGGCATAGTCAGAGATACCTTAGAGTTCATCGGGGTTTGCGCTCAGCCTTTCCTGGATGGATATGCTCAGGTCCAGTTCTAGCAGGCTACCCCAGCAGCGGGACAACCAGTATCCACACCGGTCATCTTCCCTCCACGTTTTCGCCCAAAGACCAGACCCTCAGCACCTCCCAGTCGACCTTCTACCTCCCAAGCCTAGCCATCAGCATCTTCATCTTGGATTCAGCTCGTACACGTGTCAGATGACGAGGAGGACCCAGAGGAGTCCTCAGACTACTTTCCCTTGTAGTGTATTCAGGGAGTTTATTTTTGCTGTACTAGTATATATGTATAAAGTTTATTGCGTTATTAATGAAATTCAAATTTTGTTAAATTTACATTTCATTATTTATTATGTTACTGCTAATGTCTTACTTGCACTTTCCAAATGTTTGATAACACGATAAGTAAGGAAAAGAAAATAAATGACAATATAAATTTTTTTTATAAGTTTACAAAATGAATTGACTCGCAATGGATTAATAAAATCTCTTATAAACCACAGGAACATGATGCCGCGCCGACCCGAGGATGGTCAGCAGTTAAGCACTAGGCTAACCAGATGGTGGTTAGCAGATCAGATGCTACGTCATTCAAATAATGGTTGATATGCAGATCGGATGGGGGTCAACATATCAAAAATCATACCTTGCAGATCGAATGGGGGTCAGCATATCAAAGATCATACCTTGCAGATCAGATGAGGGTTAGCAAATCGAAAAATATATCTTGCAGATCGGATGGGGGTTAGCAAGATCATGTCGTGTATGCTCGAAAGCAGCCAGATAGGCAAAACACTCAAATCACAGACACTGCACAAGTCGAGACGAGGCCAGCAGGACACACACAATAGAATAAATCGCAGGTGAGTTATATTTAGATAACACTACCTCTCACGACAATCAGACACCGTGCAAACCGTGACGAGCTCAGCAGGACACATACGATAGAACAGATCGGAGATGAGTTGTAGTTGGATAACACTATCTCTCACAACATTCAGACACTGTCCAAGCTGAGATGAGGCTAGCAGTACACAAGCAACAGAACAAATTGAAATCGGGTTGCGGTTGGATAACACCGCCTCTCACGACAGTCAGACATCATGCAGGCCGAGACGAGGCCCGCAGGATGAAGGTGGTTTAAGGAATTGTCTAAGGGTCGTGGTAAAATACATTACAACTCTGCAGCGAGGAGCTACCAGCTTGAACACAACAGCGAAAAGGTAAGGACTGCCTCAGGTGCGCATTTCTTCCCTTTCTTCTCTGAATTTTGGCTCATCTAGATACTAGTGTACTAGTTTTCCCAAAATTAGAGATAATTGTAGACACCGGGTCCTAAGGCAGTTTAGATCAGAGTTATCCGATGAAAATATCAATGTCTGTTTCCAAGCAAATGGATGAAAGTTGCGAGTTTTCATTCTCCGTTTTTATGAGGATTGAGGATCTTTTCTTGATGATAGGGGTTTTTTTGGAGTTGAAAGGAGTTCCTCTTTTGAGAAATCTGGATTTTGCTCCACCGACGGGCATGCTATCGGTCTGCCCGTCAGTCAGAGGGATGCCCGTCGCTTGTTCCCAAAGACGGCTCCCTCTCGCGCGAGCGGCGCCCGTCGCTCACGTGGAATGGGCCCGTCTTTCGCGGGAGCGACGCCTGTCGCTCCCTTGAGAGGCTCGTCCTTCACGACGAAAGCCGATCGTCGCTCGTTGTGGAGGCCGTCTCTCGCGTTGAGTGACGCCCGTTGCTCGCGTGAAAGACGCCTTCCTCTCACGAGCGACCTCTCGGTCTCCGTTTCTCGTGGGTGGCCCGTCGCCCAAAAGAACAAGGATGCCCTCATCACCGATGCCCGTCGGTCGTTGATCTGCCGTTGGTTTGGGCGGGATTCCCCAGATTTTTCATATCTTCTTAAATATATTTCAAGATTTGCAAATATTTCCTAAATCCTTTCAAATATATTTTCAAGATTTCCAAAAATTTCCTAAATATTTTAAAATATTTTCAAATTTTGGATTTGATTTTGAGAATATTCTGTAAATCATTCGGTTTTGATTTTGATTTTGAAAATCATTTTTAAATTTAAATTCTAAATTTGAATTTATTTGAATAATTTTTCTAAGCTTATAAATAGGGGAGGGAGGCTCGTTAATCGGGGGGTAGTTTTTACAAAAAAGATTAACGATCCTTTATTTTTCGTCAAATTTTTATCAAAAATTTTTCGAAGTAAGGCAAATCCGGGAGAACGAGACTAATTCATTTCTATCCAATCTAGCTCGTTTTAGCATCCACAATTGCTATCAAAATATCAAGAAAGAAAAATATAATTTTCTTTTCTTGACTTGTTTTCTAAAACACGATTTTTGTGGCAAAAAATCTCTAAAAACTAAACATCATTGATCAATCATTGTAGAATTTGAGGAACAGAAATCACGTGACATTCACCTTCAGAGGTAATATTCCGAGTGTAAACATTCTGGAACAATCTCCATTACATTTAATTATCTCATATTGATTTTACCCACAAAATCTCATTTTATTTAAAATAAAAATTTTTCTATTTGATTTTCTTCTTTTTCCGGGTCTGAGACGACTGACTGGCAGAAGCTCCACCGATGGCCGTCGCTCAAACGAGCGACGAGCAGTCGAGGGATTATGCCTCCACCTGTCGGTCGGCCCAGGGACACCTGTAGCTCGCGTGCCATGGGCAGTCTCTGGGCCTTTCCCCCTTCATTTTCTTCCCTTGTTTTACCACTTATTTTCCTCATTATTTTTATGATAATTCTTCATGGATTTTTATCATTGTTTATTTTTCACGTTTATTTTATTTTAATTGTGGTACTAACATGATTTTTATTTTTGTGAGTTTTGTTGCTTTATTTGATGGCTTTGGGTTATTAAAAATGGAGGATACCGTGATGATCTGAGAATCTTCACTTGGATTTATTCTTTTACCCTTATCCCTTTTTATCTTATGTATCATTATTGTAAATATTATTTTATTCCGCTAACACATGAAAATGGTTAAGTATTTATATTAATTAAATTGGAATTTTCACTAATAAAATAGGGGCTAATGTCCTATTTCTCTCATCAAATAAAATTGACACTTTAAAGTTATTTTTGCAAGTATGCATGCAAGGACCAATGTTCTCATCCTTAACGAACATCCTGCTTTGTGTATGTTCCCCTTTTCTGCTCATTTACAATGGGGGTTGTATTCCACCCCTAGTTTTGTTGTAATTTATTGGATTTTCATTTATCTTATTTTAATCTTGCTTTTATTTACCACTTTTATTTATCGCTTTTATTACATGAATGATCTGCGTTTTAATTAAATACATTAAATTGTATGAGAAAAGGAGTGAAATGTTAAATTCAAAACTCAACTTTAACTTAACCAAGGTATGAATAAATGGAAAGTCCTGAACCATCTCTGGTTTTAGGCTCAACGAGGTTAGAGGACCATCTCAATGTTCTATTGGGGTGGGGTCTCCAAAATATCTCTTGTTCCCTAAAATAGGCCCAATTTGCATTGTCGTAGGCTCCACAAGATTAGATGATCTTTCCCTTGTTTTATTGGAAAGAGGTGTCCAAAATATCTCTGCTTTGCCAAAAATAGACGTATATGCATCGTCTTAGACTTCACGAGATTAGATGATCCTTCCAATAGTTCCAATATCCTATTGGAAGGAGATGTCCAAAATATTTTTGATTACCCAAAATAGACATACATGCGCTGTCTTAGGCTCAGTGAGGCTAGATGACATTTCCCAATGTTCTATTAGGTGGCGACTCCAAAACACCTCCTTGTTGCCCAAAATAGACGCCCTTGTAAATTCCTTACAAGTTATCATGAACCTCCCCCGAATGCCTTAAAAGCGGGCTTTCAGGGCGCAGTGGGGTTCGGCGCGTGTCACACATGGTGTCTTCCTATATTGAAAAAGGTCTAAAATAAATAAATCATTGGTTTGAACTTTATTACTCTCCACTGGACCAAATAAAGCATGACAAATATATTTATGAAATAATAACAAGACATCATCTTTAAATTGACGATTTGTGGAATTCTTATTATTAAAAGTATCCAAACCAGTTAATTTTGTCCGAACAGGTGTAGGATAGAAAAGATGAGAATTAAATCATTTTGCCATTTAAGAGAAAATCAAACCAGTCATGCATCTCATCAAAACTAAAAACATATTCTGTGTCTTGGTGCCTAAACTTGAAACTAATTTTTCCTCTTATCCACATATTCAAGAGTGACAAAAAATTCTACAGCCCAATCTTTCCTAATATGCAAAGTTAAATGCACAAATTGACCCCAATGCATATATTTCAAATATTTCTCAAATTGTTCAGTTAACCCTAAATCATCCAACAAAGGAAAATGCACATGCCACATTCCTACATAGGTTTTCTTAGCAAAATATAAAAATTTCTCACCTTTTTCTTCTGTGTAAATAGGAAATAGGTAATCGTACTTGAGTCGTAGAGACATCGAGTCAGATTCTTGGGCTTGAGCACTGGACTCTCCAGTTGCCTTCTTTTCTTTTCCCTTGTTTGCAAAGTTTTGGTATGCATCATCCTGAAATTTGCAGAAATATAACAAAATCCGAAGACCAAAAATGCAGAAAACTAAGGAAAAACAAAGGAGAAGAAGAACTTTAAGAGAAAAGTAGCTTAAATATAGAGAGAAAACTGAAAACCAAAATGAAAATGAAGAATTAGGGCATAAAAAATATATATAGGGGGTTATGAAATCAGTTTGCAACGGTTAGAATTCCAAAATTTTTGAAATCCCGCGTGCTGTCGCGAGCTTGCGACAATGCCGCGCTTACGATAGAAACGAAATCTCGCAATTTAACGCTCGCAATACCAAGCACGCTCGTGACAGAAAGTTACAAAAACAACCTCCTAACACTGTCGCGCTCGCGACAGTGAGGTAGAACTCAACGAAAAATTTGCTTTTTTCAAGAAAACAAGAAATTTTTGAATAACTCTAAGGACTTACTAATTAATGTAACCTGTAGAACCAAAAATAAAATATATTAGTATACAAAATCAACATAAAAATAATGCAATACATAACTAAAAAATAAAAAGAATGTGTAAATAATCTTCAATCCAACTTTAAAGAGATACTTGAGACCTATTTTCCTTGAAAAGTTCCATCCAAATATACCTTACATCTTTGACCATTAGTTTTAAACAATTCACCTTTATTATTTTTAAACTCTAAATAACCATGATCAAATACTTGTGTTACCTCAAAAGGTCCACTCCACCCATACCTCAATTTTTCAGGAAATAATTTTAACTTAAAATTAAATAGAAGAACTTTGTCCCCAACCTTAAAGTTTTTATATCTAATGTGAGCATCATTCCATTTATTTGATGTTTCTTTATATATTGTTGTATTTTCATAAGACATAAGACGTAATTCATGAAGTTCAGTTAATTGCAAACACCTCTTGACACTAGCCTCCTTAATTTCATAATTCAAAATTCTAATGGCCCAATAGACTCTATATTTTAACTTAATAGGTAAATAGCATGCTTTTTCATACACTAATTTATATGCAGACATTTTAATAGGCATTTCGAATACAGTGCGATATGCCTATAAGGTTTGTTGGATTTCCCTTCCTTAATCCTTTTAGGCACGGTGTGGCGTGCGCCACGAATGTGTACGTCGACTATGCTCCATTTAATGCTAGTGGCCCCTCATATCAGTTTGGGACTGATGTAATACGCTATGTCCGTTTTGTCTCAAGTTCCAAGACCCATGTGACTTGAGAGAGCATTATCGAACCTTCTCGTTGTTACATGGGCTGCCGTTTCATCAAGCACGTGTTGAATATGGGTTATTTGGGTGCATATCAACAATTAACCATAAATATGAAAAAGTAAAACCATAACCAAGTACGAGTCTGATTAAAAGTTTTATTAACCAGATTTATCAGTTTGGACTCAAATTTTACTTTTTAATGATTTCGTTTTCTTTTTCCGATCATAGTTATTTCCATGAAAACAGAGAGATGAAAGATATGGTAGAAAACATAAATATGAGGTTTTACAAACTGAATTGAAGTTGAACTACGAATTTCTAATGAACGCATAAACAAAGTTAAACTTAAGAATATACTTCCGCATAATTATTTCCAATTGGCAAAAACTTTATCTTCTTATACCTGCCAGCCAAATCACAATATATATATATATATATGCACAACAACTCTCTTTTTACATATCTAAGAAAGCCTGCCATTTTTAATCTGGTCTAAAATACAATATAATGGTTAAAAGGTGGAAAGTATATTTCCTTTGCAGAAGGAAAGTTTAGATCTTGACTTTGCCTGCAAGCATATGAGTCTTGAAATTGATAGTTCTAACCTTATGAGAGCCCCCCCAAGCAGTCTCAAAATCTTTGATAACATTTTCAGACAACAAATCAACACCTTTTTCCTGAGCAGTATTAACAGTTGACACAGATTTTAAAAGCCCCATCATTCCCTGGAATGACACTTCCTTCTTCATATCTAACGTTATTGGCTGTCCCTCACACCCAACTCCAACAGTCTCAAATGGAAACGGAAGTGTCTTATAACAATCATGTGCATATTTCAATTTTGGGTTTTGAAATGGAAGTGATTTCTCATAGAGTTCTGATAACAATGAGTCAAATTCCGAGTTCACTTCCAACAAACGGTATGTCCAAACAGCAATAACACCTCCTGGCTTTTTTAGAACACGTTTAACCTGAGAGTAAAATCTTTCCAAATCAAACCAATGTACTGCTGTTGATACTGTGACCAAATCGACTGAATTTTCACCTCCCACTAAGGACACTACTTCATCATCTGGCATTGATGGTGGAGTGTGCAAGTAGTCAACTCTAGGATTAGCCATTCCATGACTTAATTGCTCTTTGCTTATATCAGTTGCAATCACCTTATCATAATGTTCTGCAATCTGCAGAAGAAATAATAAACAATGCAACTTGGCATTCAGAATTATCTTAATTACTCTAAAATATATGAAATTCATGTGGATTAAAACACATCTGGAATTTAAAAAGTAATGACAGATCATGAGATTGTGCTATTTACTTTTTGAAATAAAAATTCAGATCTTTGCTAATAATACAAAATTAAAGAGGAAAAGAAAAAAGGCGAAGATGTAACAGACAATAATTGCAGCTTGGCCATTGCCAGTGCCAGCATCCCAAGCTAAAGAGTGGTGAGGGGTTAGAGCTGCGAGCATGGAGAACCATTCGCGCGGATATTTTGGTCTGGCATCGGCGTAAATCGCTGCCTGCTTGTCGAATAAACCTGCCATTTCCTTTTTTCTTCTCTGAAATCAAATTAAATCTGGTGTTGTATTTTCTAAATTTTGAGTATCTTTGAATCACATGGGGTCATCACTTCTTCACCGTCTTAAATTGCTGCGCCATTATTATTTTGGGAAAATTTTTAAATAATATTTTTAAAAAAAATTATAAAATTAGTATATATTAAAAAAAATTTACAGATTTAAAATAAATAAGAAATCACAATAACAATTTGCGGTATCAAAAAGTGAGACTCACAAATTTTAAAAATTAATTACATTTAAACTGCAACATACAGTTTCGATTTTATACCATTTGTAAAAAAATAGAATTAATAATAAAATAAAAAGTAACAAATTGTAAAACAAGAAAACGTGGGTAGGTGGAGTAAGTATAGGAAGTTCTTTGAAATGGATCCCCTATTTTTATTTTATTTAATTTCTTCAATTTCGTAAGGGTTTGGGTTTGTGAAAGTCAGAAGCGTATGCCCGTTTGGACAACAACTATAAACATATGCTTTTCCTTGTTTTATTATCAGAGGCTGCAAATTTTTATCTAAATTAACTCAACTATAAAAAAAAAATTGCAGAAGAATCCATTTTATTCGTGCAATTTAATACATTTATAATTAGTTTAACAAAATATTATTTCTTAATTTATGTATTAGAGTATAAAATAATTAGTAAATTAAATTCAAATGTTGAAGGGTAAAATTTGATTTTTCAAGAACTTGAGTTGGCAAAAACTAACTCATTTAACTTGTATATATATTTGACCATACATTAGTTTGTGAAAATTTATTTTTTAGTCTAGCAGAACGTTGAAGTCTATATATTTTTCAAAAAACTCCAATTTTGTAAATTTTTTTGTTTTTAAAAAATACTATTTAAAAAATCGTCCCGTGTAAGTTGGGGTGGGTAAGTGGGTGGGTGGGTGGGGGTATTTAAAAAAAATTGCCAGAATTTGGTATTTAACAAAGAGCACATCTCTAGAACAATATAAGTTAAATTCACATATTGACACATTTTAAAATGGATTTCGTATACATTAAATGTAAAGAGTATAACTCAACCAGTCTCTAGATTTAACTGTACAGGTCAAATTGCAGAAGCTCAATGACAGGCAAGGGTAAGAACAATAATCTTCTAAATGAAAAAGAAAAAAACACTTGAATTATAGTTTTGTATATATCAGTGAGTTAGCCAATAAGAAAACCACTGGGTTTTGTGTAGCATGAAGACGAAAGTTCTTATATTATGCATCAATCCCAGGCCCAGGATAAGGTGGTAAACTCATTATCCGCTTGTCCAACACGGGCTTCTAACAGTGAAACGATATAAACTCAAGTTTGATCCTCAGTCCTAAAATTCCGTGCACTGCCAAATAAATTATAAGAAGAAATTCATTGGGATATGTAAAAAGAAGAAAGTAGAGAAACTATTATTAAGGGTGTACAAATGGTCAGTTCAGTTTTAGACCGAACCGAACATATCGAAGATCGAATTTTAAAAATTTTTAGAATCGAACCGTAGATCGAAACCGAATAAACCAAAATAATTTCAGTCAGTTTGGTTCGGTCCAATTGGTTCTTGTTTTTTCGACTTCTTATTCCAAAACAAATGAAACTAATCATTGGGTCATATTTTCTACCCTCACTTTTACTCTCTCTCTCTCTCCCTCTCCCTCCCTCCCTCCTTATCGCCAATCGGAGCCTTCCGTTGCTTGCCCCCCACCCCCTCCCCCTCCCCCTCCATGTCGTCGGCCCCCCATCTCTCTCTCTCTTTCTCCCTCCCTCCCTCCCTCTCTCAGCAGATCTGGTCCCCGCTGCAATCAGCCCCCCTTCTCTCCCTCTCCCTCTCTCTCCCTCCCTCTCGACAGATCGGGTTCTCGGCGCCCTTCTGCCGGCATCGGCCCCCTTCTCTCTCTCTCTCTCGACAGATTTGGTCCTCGTCGCCTCCCTCCGCACGCGGTCTCCCTCACTCCTAGGTCAGTCTTCATTTTACTGCGTTTTTTTTTTGTGGTGTATATTTTGTGTTTTTTTAAAATTTATTTTTTAATTATGATAATTTGAATCAAATTATTTGATAATTTATTTCTTGATGTTGATAATTTATTTCTTGGTGTATATTAGTTGAAGGTTTTGGGCCACTGTGTTGGTTTTTTTCTTTCAACTTCACTTTGTTGGTTATATATATATATATAGCAAAATGGTGAGTTTCGATAGTTTGGTTGGTTCGGTTCCTTCGATTTTACAATTTTGAGGACCGAATCGAACTGAACTACTTGAAGTTTTATTTCAGTTTAAAACCAAACGAACCGAAAATTGAAAAATCGAACCAAATAGATTAAAATCGGTTCGGTTCGGTTCGGCACAGCCCTAGCTACCATGATAGTTCTGTTGAATAGAACAGATACTCTACACCAATTTAATCAATGAAAGAAGAAATTGCTAGCAATATTGAGCAAAATACTGTGCACACGTGTTGCATAGTATTGTTTGTTAGAGCGACAACAGCTAAGACTTAGCTACTCCCGCTTTGACTCAATACCGCAGCGAATTGCTGCAGTATTGAAATTAAAATTTCAATTTCATAAATATTTTATTAAATACCCCCTTCTATAAATAATTTTTAAAAACACATTATTTAAAAAATTGTTCCTATTATTTTTATGTTGATAATAATAATAATAATAATAATAATAATAATAATAATAATAAAAGGAAATTGGAGAAAGGCAAATTTGACCTACAATTTGAAAGGAACATATGGAAGAATAATTCTACCTATTGGTAAATATTGTGAATAATTGTTTGGGAAGAAAGCATCGTAGATCCTTTACTTTTGAGTTTTTGTTTATTAGTCTTAACTTTTATTCACATTTATAATAAATACTTGTTTAACCAATTTTCTGAAATTTGTCCCAAAAAAAACCAATTTTATTAAATATATTACAAATGCAATACAAGGGACTAAGAAAAATATAATTTATATTGTTTGAAAATTTAATTTATAAATTAAATAGATTGTAACTCCCTACACATGATCCTATATGTCAATCGAAATAGAATATTATAAACTCTCTTGTATTCTATAAATATACGAATAACAAAATTTCTTTTATGTTATAATTACTCCAAATTTGTTACTATTTATTTTGCTAAAATTTCAGCAAATTCTCCCCATAATATTGCCTATCCTCTTATAAAGTAATATTTTTTAAAAAAAAAAAATCTAAAAAAAATCACTAACACAAGTTTTTCTCATCCTCTAATATATATATATATATATATATATATATATATATATATAAGCAATTCGCATATCTATCAACAATCGATATTTTATCTCAACTATACAAGTATATAAACTGCAATATCATACGTGTCTATAGCATAATATGCTTGTTTTAGAATTTAATTACATCAAATACAAAGATATTCTGCTTAAACAACATAGAACATCATAATCTGTTAACTATATTACATATATTCAACACAAAACTTCTATTACAATAATGCTCCAAACTGTACATGCCGAATTAAGTATGAGAATCCAAGATACACTATAAACGCCCTTTTCAATATATCCACCCCTTCAGCCTTGATATGACTCTAGTTTAATACAAATCCACCGTACTAATTTTCTTCTATCTCGTAAATGCTATCCCTTAACCTATGAGCGGAAAATACCATGCGCTAAACTAAAAGTCTAGTGAGAGTGCTCTACTAATTTTACTTTATTTCGTAATACACATACTTAATCTTATTATAAACAATTCATACATATTTGTTATTTTTATAATATAAATACTAATTCTTGCAAGGTAATTAAAGATAAGTAACAAGATACGTTCTAACTAAATGACCACATACTGAACTAAAACTAAAAATATACGCATACATAAACACTACATTCCTAAATCAAATTATACATTCTTAATTAAATTCATCACTTGGCCAAAATCACATGATTTTACCATTAAAAAAATAAGATTATTAGTTTCAAAGCAAAATTCATCAAATATAACTAATCATAAATGGAAACAACCCCTTCTAAGTTAATTTCTGTCTTGGTTATACAAAATTATTTATACTCATATTTCTCACTTAATTTTTTTAAGGGAACTTTCACTCTTTTAAATATAATATTTTCACCACATCAAGAAATTAACATGAACGTACGTATACATAACATAGGCAATTATGAGAATACAATTATTATACTAAGGTTCAACTTAAGCACAATCAAGACCTTGTTTAATATTCCATTAAAGATTTATTACATCACCTAGCAGGATTTTCTAATTCATGTGTATGTCCGATCATTATGCATATAATATATTATTTATACCATTCAAACTCTGATACAGATTATAAACTTTTAAAACTAAAACTCAAGTATATTTCATTTTATTTAAACTTTTAGTTACTTAAACACAACTATTGCCTGAAGTAATCTGATGGGACTACGCAAGTTGGGTACGCGGGGATCTCGACCCTTTTTGGGCTTGACGAATTGGAGTGGCCAACACCGAGCACTGCATTCAAATCCTATATAAAAAAGGTAACAACCGGACACCGATCTCATGAAAGAAAATAAATTTCTAGGTTCTTAATAACCCACAATAAGGGTCGCCTTTAATTCAAATTCAAATGCAAATCTCAATTTCCTATGGCTAGCCAATTATACCCTCACCTATACTTCCTATCGATTACCAAGGGTAATAAATTTCTTCTTGTTCACATAATTTATAAATTTTTACATATGCATGCACATATCAAACAAGTTCCACTTTTTATCACCATTCCATAATCAAATGCCAATTGTATCTTGTGGCATTATTGATATCTTTTTATCACAATCCCATATCTAAGCATCACTTACTTTTAAATGAGAATCTCATATTCATGATACTTACATAATCTTAATCAAATCCACATAATAGCCATAATTAGAAACAAACTTTACATGATTATGCATATGCACCCAGAATTCACTATCACAGCATCTCAATTCTTATGCTCACTAATATTCATTTAACTTACTTAACCATAATTATGACTCCATTTGCATAATCTTTCAAACGGATATACACATAACCACTTGCAAAGGTATATATACATATATAGTCATCCTACTATTACAGATCTTAATAATCAGCAATTTCAATGTAACTCTTATCAAAGTATCAAGTAAAACTCAATATATGGTTAACTTCTATGATTTAACCCATGTTAGATCCTAGCCGAATTATTCATATTATTATCATATTATTTAGCTCTTCACAACACCATTTTATTTGTGAGAATATTATTGAATTGGTTCCCAACCTTACACAAATTATACATACTCAACTTATTTGATTCTAGCATTTTATAAGTTTAACTCTTTAAACTTCTTCAATTCTAATTTGATTATATTTATTCTGTCTATTTTAAATTAAACAAGCCAACTACATTACCCCTATTAAGCATAAACGAATTTCATTAACAACCTCAAACCACCAATTCTCCTTTCAACATTAATCTTGATTCAATTCATCTTATTTTCAAGTCAAATTATTTATTTTATTTATTTGTTTATTTTCTCTAAACTAATTTAGGGAAAAATCAACTTTTAATCATTATTAACTTAACATAATATGTAAAAATTGAGAAAGAAAGTAAATTTAATAGAGCATTTACTCAACCAGAGGTAATTTTTCTGAAATTTTGCTCAATTCTATCAAAATTACAGTCAATTTGCAGGTCATTGGTCACCGGAGTTTCGCCGAAGAAGCACCGCTCCTACTAAAATAGAGTTGGGCCATAAAAAATCTGTTGGAGGTGGTCACGCGCCACCAAGCAACTCAGTCTCATCGAAATTAGAGCCAAAATATTTCGTCTTGCTAATCTCCGATCTGATTATTACGGATGAGTAAGTAGAAGATAAGGACACTAGAAGAGTCGCCTTGCCTTTTGGGGCTTACCGGTACTCCTCATATCGCCACCCGATGTCTTAGGTGGTCGAAATATAGAGGAGAAGCTTTGATTTTGAGGAGACAGAAATCGCAAAGGTATGATGGGGACAGAGATGGCGTAGCAAAAGTGGCGGATAAGGCAAGCGATAATGGCCAGTTTGTAGAATTGACGAAGATGTCCCCTATGTAACACCCTTTTTACTGTACATAATAACTTAATTGTCTTAAACTATTCTTAAAATCATTACGAAAATTCGGGTTTTTTTTTTATCACTAATAAACTTTACTATTCACACAATCATTCTCAAATAGGCTACTTAAATTCTAACGAAATTTCGGCAGAATCTCTTCTATAATATTGCCTATCCCCCTGTAAACAGAAACTCTTTACACTTCTATAATCACATACATATTCAACCATCCTACTCCAATTCAAACTCCAACATAAGTTTGCCCATCCTCCAATTTAATTCCAATCACATATTTATATAATAACTCATAATGTCATCAGTTCACTATTCACATTGATTATACAAAATACAAAGCTATTATAATAATACATCATCTATCAACTATAAATAATTATCTAATACAAATTCTTTGATACAATAGTATTCTAATTATCTAGGGAGTGTACATGCCACAAGAACCAATATTGGAATTATCAAATACAAAAATTCCATTTCTTTCGCTTCCTTTCCATACTTACCATTTCATATTTCTTCTATGAAGCGGTGCTGATATTCACTTGATTCCTGTCTTATACCTGCGCGAGGATAAACCACGCGCTAAGCTTTACGCTTAGTGGTGACTACCAAATTTACTTATCCAAAGCATAAATATAATATATACACATATAATTGATCATTCATACGTTAATATCGCAAATTACTTTTTTCTTTTCATAATCAATATAATACTTTATAAATAATATACCAATAGCTATTTAACTCCAAATTAAGTATGAATGATTTGCAAGATAAAACCATATTTATGCAAAATATTCAATATTCTTTTAAAAATGCTGAAATTTCTTAAACTTGCATATTCAAGTTTCCAAATCCATAACTGAAATTTCCTAACATTTTGACAATGTACAAATCATGCTTATCATGCATCGCTAAGCAAATTCCATGAATTATTAACCAGTCAATATGCTTCTGACATAACAGTTAATATTTCATTTTTACATAACAATTATTATGGCTTCCCTCTAGTCACTAATACCCACTAATATATGTATGTATGTAACACTCAATCACGATTATGAAGTTTATATACATATATGTACATAAAGCTATTTCATTATATTACCAATTTCATGGAATCATTAACTGATATCATTTACTCAATTAAAGTTTTTATCACAGGACCATCAGCTTTATCATACTTCGAAGTCATAAGATACATTAGTTAACTTTCAGCCAAATATATATATACACATATATACATATGTATCAAACTTTAAATTTCATTATTATCTATTAGTATCCTTCAACTGTATTTCTGTCATTAAGTTATTTTATGGCTTTTAATCCACATTTACTTTCACACTTGCCATCTAACTTCTTAAGTTATACATTTAATATGGATTATAAATTATTTATATAAACCCACCACTTTATCTCACTTCATTTATTCATCATTAAGTTTCTTGATTCACACAATTATTTCACATTCATAAATTCACTTTGCAATTTATTGTTTTGCCCATAGTACAATGCTGGCAGACTCTAAGTACAGGATAAACGGGATGTGAACTCTAGAAGTTCACACAGAATTACCAGCGGAGTCCTGTGGGACCACCACTGTCTTTTAATACAGAACAGTACACTTCGGATATTCAAATACAGATATTCGGATACAGAAGTAGGACCATCATTGGCCTACTAAAAAGTGATATTCAGATACAGAAGTAGGACCATCATTGGCCTACTAAAAAGTGATATTCAGATACAGAAGTAGGACCATCATTGGCCTACTAAAAAGTGATATTCAGATACAGAAGTAGGACCATCATTGGCCTACTAAAAAGTGATATTCAGATACAGAAGTAGGACCATCATTGGCCTACTAAAAAGTGAGTCGCCATGCTCACACCCGCGGTCTTATGTCCCTATGGCTAGCCACTATATCCTGAACTAGACTTGACTACCAGCTCATCAAATAGGGCCACATTATTGAATATTATTTAAATAAATCAAAACTTTGATCTTTACATAAAATAAGATCAATATACATTTCAATTCAATTTTTCAGAAATAATCCCGGTATCATCCATCATCATTTTCTCATACAATTTCATTTACTTATCACATTCCACTGATTTTGCTTCACAGGAAGCCATTAATCATATTTATATAATTAAAATGTGTTAACAATAATAATATACCTCATTTATATCAGTATACATTCTGACACTACTCTTTCTTTCCATTTCAATTCATTTTCATTTTATTTCGTCAAATTAAGTTTATTTCATACCATACCATTAATACATTATTGTTTAAATAGGGATTCACTATTTTTCATTTATCCAATTCTTCTTACAAATTACCCCATTTAAACACGTATAACCCATTTTTACTTTTATTTATAGGGATTCACATATTCTGACTTCCTTAACAGACTAATTTACTTTATTGTTATAATTGTCTTTTAGGCATACTTAACTATTCTCTTTATTTGTTAAGTACACTCACTTTCTCTAATTCATTCACTTGTCATGAGCCTGCTTAAAATACTTTGTCCTTTATTTATAACTTTTTATACTAAATTACACTTTTAATCATCAAATTATTTATTTTCTTCTGTTATTCCTTTTTTTCTTGTTATTCCACATGCTTTTACAAGTACCGTAGACTCTTAGGATTTGAGCCCTTTTTCACTTTATATTTCCTTATTCACTCTTACTTATTTTGATTCGTTTTCTTCATGTTAGATTCCATCCTATCTTTATAGATTTACACTAAATTTCATTTTATTAAAATGATATCTATTATAAGTCCTCAACTCTATCATATTACTCGTAACATTTAACAAAATTGTACTAAACAATTTTCACAAATCGACCCATACATAGCGACTAAAATTTATTACGGTAGTAATTCATCACAATATGTATATTATCCATTCTTAATTTATAAATTCAAATGCACAATTCAAGTGAAATTCCATGATGTACCCAAAAACAGAACTCCACAATTACCAAGCCCTACTTGCTTCTATTTCAATGATTTAGCTCAATTCATCAGTTTAACTTAATTTACTTAATTTATTTAAGCTTTAACTCGCAGCTTAAAATAATTTACTAAACTAAATTAACTTCACCATACAGTTTAAAACTTATTACAAACTTACTATTGTATTTATATTATTTTGCACTTATATAGGGGTACACATATACTTCTAATTTGGTCTTAACAGTAATTTGACTGCTTGAACAATGGCTTCAAACATTCACTTAATATTTTAAAACATGCACTATTCAAATTTTAATATAATAAAATCACATGCCTTCAACCCAAATTAATCCTTAATTCAAACTATCAATAAACGTAATTGGAATTCCCACTCAACATTTAAATTCCCACCAATTCTTTAAGAATTATCAAATACACTACCATTATCAAATTTAATTATTGTAAAGTTATTTATTAGTTTAATTACTAATTTAGTTTATACGCCAGAATTTTATCATTATAAAGATTATATACAATTTAAAATCCTACTACAAATTAATCTATATTTCTCCTATTTTACAAATGCAGTCCTAGATTCCCAAATATGGAAAACTTTTCAATTCTTTTCATTTAACCCGAAATCTGTAAATCTCAAATTTAATTCTATTGAGCTAAACCATTACTCTTAACACGGTGCCAGCAAATCAATAAAATTGTTCACATACTGTATTTAGCAAAATCACTCTTAATAAATTTTAACTTGTGCAAAATCACTTAAGAAAGTAATTTTGGTGGCCACATACCGGATTTTCTGCTATTTTTGGTCCCTTCACCGTCGCCGGAGTCTCGCCGGAGCTCCACTAGAGACACCGAAACCACCGGGAGAGAGCTCGAAGCCTCGAGTTTCCATTTCTGGTGATCACGCGCCGTGACTGCTCTCCATTTCGCCGGAATCGACGTCGGCAGCTTCGGTTCTTCCCAACGCCGATCTCCTCATCGCCGGCGAGTGAGGATGATCCACAGCCACCGAGATGTTCGCCTGCCCACCTGGAGTCCCATCGTGCCGTTCGTGTCGCCGGAGCTGACCGGAAAACGCAGGAGAAGCTCGCGGGGTTCCTCTCGCTCTCCTGGAACGACGCTGCCTCGGGTCGGAGGAAAACGCCACGGGAACGGCGCTGCGGGTTGCGACGGTCCGATCGCCACCTCCGATCGCCTTCGGTGGTCGCCGGCGCTGCCTCCCGCCGCTCTCTCTCTCTCGGTTTCTCGGTCCCCTTCCCCCCCGTTCTGTGTCTCTCCCTTTCTATTTTCTTTTTCTTCTCATAATTCAAATCTAATTCAAGCTTAATCTCAAATATCTGGATAATTCTAGACCCATAGAAATTATCACATGTTATAATTACTTTTATTTGCCCAATTACATGTAGACATATATATATTTATATATATATATACTTGTCTAAAATTTATTTGAATACATAAATTATGTGGCTTTAAGAAAAATTCCACCTCTTATGCGTCAAAATCAACATTTGACAAATTTTTAGCGCGTTAAATTAATAAATAAAAACACTGAAATTTTTGGGACATTACACCCTATCTCTCTCCGATCTCCCTCTCCCTTTCCCTTCAATTTATCCCTTCTTCCTTCCTCTTTCGAAATTTCTGTTTCTTTTTTTTTTCCTTTTTTAGCTAGAATTATTCTATATAGATTTTTCCTAGGCTCCAAAGAGAATTTTACATCCTTTTATACATATATTATATTTATTTATTTATGTGGATGATCCTAAAAAATTATGAATCTCTAATCTTCTAGCCAAAACAAATTTCCATTGCTTAATTTCCTAGCTTTACTGATAACCATAATTGCTATTAATCCAACTTAATCACCTTAGTTAACTTCATTTACGACTTTATTATTTAGTCAAAGTCGACTATTTACTATTCTCGGGTAAAAAATGACCTTCGATAAATTATTGGTCTACCGTATTATTATTCACAACACTGAAATTTTTAAGGTGTTACATTTCTTCCCCTCTTAGAAAATTTCATCCTCGAAATTTATTAAAACCAATTAAAAGTGGAGAATTCTTATTGAATCTTCTTTTAGCTCCTATGTAGTTTCCTCAATCTTGAGGTCAATTCTAAGCATATTCACCAATAGAACCCTCTTTTCTCTTGAAGTAGTTGGTTTCTCATAAAGTTGCTAACTCGTTTCTCTTTGTGTGTTAGGTTTGATTAGATACAATTATCTCTGAATATGACGACATGATGATCTCATGTCGTACCCTCATTTCTGAAAAATCATTGCTGTGCATTTCCCTTTTTGCCTCTTAATTGATTATTCTTTTTCTCCAAGTCTATCTATAATTTCTAATTGTTTAGAATAGCTCCGAACTTTCTTTATTGAATCTTTAATTTGGGCTTTCTATAATCAAATCTGGCCTTAATATTTTGTCTTTACCAAGTTTTCTCCATAATGAAACTAGTTTATATTTCTTACCGTGCACATGTGTGTTTACTTTTGGTTGTATGAACCCTATTAGTTGTAGATGTCTATTCTAAGTCATCTCAAGGTCATTAACACGCCTCCAAACATATCCAATAGCCTTTAGTACACAGCCTATGATTTCCTTCATATCAAACCACTATCAATGGGTCTTGCACATCATGGTACTTCTTGGCGTTACTTGGGTGCATTTCATTATAATTACTTTATACATCGTTAGGATATCCTTCTAGTGTTTCTCATCATTGAGAGTACATGTTCTTTACTTGATTAATAGGTATTCATCTTCTTAATTCCAAGATTTATTTCATTTCCCCTCATAAATTTGTCAATAAGTAGCAGTTGTGGTTCTTTTCCTATTTTGTTTTTATATTCCCTTATTCTTATTGAATCAACTTTGGCTTGAACTGCAACTCAACATACTATGGCTCCCTTACTTTTTTATATCAATTAAGCATTCATGGTCCTCAAATATAATGACCCAAAATAGACCCTGGCATTAATAAGGCATATTTTCTTTGGTAAAATGGAAATCGAAATAAGCTTGTTCAGTCGTGAATTATTAAAAAGGACGGAAGTGTCATTGTTGTAAAATTTTTCGGTAAAAGCGACAAGTTAAATAATTGTTAATTAAGGCTTGAATGGCATTATAAGAGTTAGTTTGTGGGACAATGAATGGGTTTAATTTAATTAAGAGATAAATTTAAGGAAAGAAAGATGAAGGTGGGACCTATGTTGTAAAATGCTAAGTAGCCAATCACAACTTAACATTTAACAGTGAAATTTAGGGGAGTATATAAGGAAAGAGGTTAGTTGAAGAGGGAACCAGAAAATTCCAATCTCTCCTCTTCTTCTTTCTGTTCTTACTCTTTCTTCCATTTTTCTATTACTTGTTCAAGGTGATTTGAAGGGAAAGTGAGTTATTTGTGAATTGCTTCCAAACTGGTAAGGTTTTCTTCTTTCTCTTCTTCTTTTCTCTCTTTTTATGTGATTTTGGAATTAAAAATTCAATACAAAGGGGTATGTTTGGTGTGGAATTTCTTATGGTTTCATGAGGATTTTATCAAGAAAGATTAAAAAGAGGCTAAAAGAAAGGAGAAAGAACCATAAGGGAAACTAGAAGTGAGAAGAAAGCTCAAAACAGTTTTAGGAGCTCTCTGTGTTCTTTTATGTTTCTGATTTTACAAGTTTAAGTGATTGTTTGCATGTAATTTGATGCTAATGAATGGAATTAAGATGGGTATGAAAGAATTTAAGGGATTTATGCATGTTAGTGGGATTGTAGAAATTTAGATTTTTGGTTCCATAGTACCTGTTGGGAATCTTTTGATCATAATTCATTGTGTAGACCTCCAATTGGAGCAATTCTAATTGAAGCAAGCTTAAGACACAAATCTCCATATGCTAAAAAGAAATCTTATTATGATTTTGGCACTATGATCTTTGAAATTAGAATTGAATGTCAAGAATTGATTTTGTTTGTTAATAGGACCTATAATGATTCTCAAGAGCATAACTCAATGAATATAAGTCCAAAATCTGTAATTCTTATGCCATTAGAATCTTAAGTCATAGGTAAATACTTTTTAAGAATACATTTTAGTTTAAAAAGGTTGTTTATAAGTTTTAAAATGCAAGTAAAGTTAGAGGATGATTTCTGCTCTATTAATTACTTGAATCTGCAGGTCCACACAGTGGTCAGATAGTTCTGACCACCGTGTAAGCGTGTTCTGGGTAGAAAAGATGAGTAATCTGATGATCCACACGGTGGGTAGGATTTCCTGACCACCGTGTGAAACACTTCTGTATGATCAGTAATTAAATTCTGGCATTCCACCCGGTGTGACCCCTATTTTTTAGAATTTAGTTATGGATTTTTGCCATCGAATGAACTCCGAATTGAACTAAATTAATTTTGATGATTATTTGATAACGTTAAGTGATATTTATTCGGACTTTGCGCTATTAAGTATGAATTTACAAGAATGAGTTAATATATATATATATATGTGTGTGTGTGTGTGTGTGTGTTTGTGTGTATTTGTTTGTTATGTCTCTTATATGTAAATAACTATATACATTGCTTTAGAAAGTGTATAACTATATGGTTCTGATTCCCAAAATTTGGGATACGTAGGAAGCTTGGAATACTATTCTAAGTCCAAAACAAATTATAAAAAATTAATATGTGCATAGAAGTTTGGAAGGATTATACGAATGACACTTAACGTAGAGATTATGTATAAGAAGAATGCGATATGTGGGTACCGACACAATGTAAAAGTTACAACAACTGTTCTGTATACTTATACTGTTTTGTATACTTATAATGTAATCTTTTGAACTGGAATCATTATTTCTAATTCAATATGTTTACTTTTAATCTGATATGATTAAAAGCCTGCTATTAATCGGGCAGGTGCATACAGTACTTTTCTGTTGGCCCCGTTTGGGTCATTACTCCGGCCCGTTTGGGTCATTACCTCAGCCCGTTTAGGTCATTACCTCGGCCCATTTAGGCCATTACCTCAGCCCATTTGGGTCATTACTGTCATTGAAATATCAAATAACATAATTAAACTAAATCATACCTACGGATACCTACTGAATTGTACCTGCGGGTACCTACTGTGCTACACTCAAATTATCCACTTCCTTAGGATAATACAAGCTTCTTAATATCTAATATATATTAATTAAATGTTACGAAAATGTATTCATGAAAGATATGTCAATGTGCTTAACTTGTATTATAAATTATTAGATTTGTGATGCTTGCTTATTATCTATGCAAGATAAATGTTACAGAAATGTACTCAGGAGAAGTATGTTAATGTATTTCACTTGTATTGCCTATTATTAAGCTTAAGATATTTACTTATTATTTATTTGTATTTGATAATGACATTTTTAATGCTAGTTTTTGTTAAATGAAATGAATGGTTTTTGCTTATTTGTGTGATATTTCTCGTGATTTCACTGTGCATAATCATGATCACGACTCGTTTATATTTGACATTGATTCAACTTATGCCATTTCATTTAATCTTGGAGACTTTGGAGAACCCAAAGAAAATTTTGATAGCATATGTAACTTCTGAAGAGAGATTAAAATTTGAGAGAATAAAAAAAAGTGTAGAAAAGTCTTTGCCTTGACCTATGAAAACACGTTGGAAGATGATCGCAAAGTCGCCGAACACACTATGCCAGCATATCACGATCATGGACCAGTCACACAGAAGCTCAGAAGACTCAAGCCGGAAGGGGCAGAAAAGGTTAAAAAGAGAGATCTACAAGCAGAAACGGGGCCAAATTTCTTATTGAAGCGTAACACCCAACTAGGTTGATCTATATTGTCCCCAATGGTTAGGAAGAGAAGTGCATGTATGTGTAAACTATCAGGATTTGAACAAAGCCTGTAAAAAACAAAAACAAAAATAAAAACAAAAACAAAAACAAAAAAAACAAAAAGGGGGGTGGGGCGAAAAAAAAATAATGCAAAAAAAAAAAAATACAAACACAAAAAGAAGGAAGGAAAAGAATCAATATGTAGATCTGGTTGAAAACTGTTGATGTAGGGGTAAAGGAAAGTCATCCTAGGGGCAAACTTTGTTCAAATCCCATTGATCTACACATACCCATACATTGCCATTCTTCTTGACTTCCGAAAAGGACCAAAAGGGTTCTATTGACTTACAATGGATACGAATTTCTCGAACTTGAAAATAGACATCATAGGGGAGGTGCGCCCTACGGCCTCAAATGGACAAGTTCATCGAAAGAAATCCAATATGTCGATATGGTATCCCTCATCATGTATGTCTAAGGATGGGAAGGACAGTTTATGGCTAAGGCTAGGGAGTTGCTCCAGAGGTATAGCATTAAAGACCACAAGTCCTCTCTGTATTGCCTTCAAACCAATGGGGCAGGAGAGGCTGCTAACAAGAAGATCTTGATCAAGATGGTTCGAAACTATAAGGATTAGGTAGAGTAATAGCCTTTTGCACTTCGGGACTAGAGAACCACTGTCGGAACCTCTACAAGAGTCACCTTTTATTCCTCGCAACATGGGGTAGAAGCAGTACGGCCTGTCGAAGTAGAGCTCAAATCTTTAAGGGCAGTCATAGAAGCCCAGATTCCAGAAGCCGATTGGGTGCAGCAATAGCTGCAGCAGTTAAACACGTCAGACGAGTACAGGTCATGGGATTACTGTCACAGTCAGATCTATCAGGAAACACTTTTGCTCGATCATTCGGGAAGAAAGTCAGAAAGCGCCCACTGAAAAGGGGGATTTAATCTTTAAGCAAATGAGTCCGAATGTTCTAGACGAATGAGGCAAATTCAGACCAATGTAGGAAGGCCCATTTGTTCTTGAGAAGTTATTGTCAAAGGGAGCAGCATTTTCGATAGACAGTGATGGAAGCAAATATGAAAAACTAGTCAGCACCGAAAGACGCAAAAGGTTCCATGGCTAAAGACTAAAAATTAAAAGAAGAGAATAAATGTCCAGCGGGTTAAAAACTGAAAAAATGCGGCCTTACTAAAATTGGACGCCTTGTCAGGATGAAAACTGAAAAAGGCGTCCTGGGCAAACATTAGAGGCTTGAGAGAAAATGTCCAATCAAGAAAACCCGAGAGGTTTGATTGGAAACAGGAGTTTTGATGCTTTCAAGATCCATTCTGAGATTAGATGTAATTTTGCATTTTCAATCTATGTTAGATAATAATCATGTATAGAGAAATCATATTGAAATGTACACAATTTTGCAAGAAAGATATAAAACAAAGGCAATTAGACTCATGTGTTCATTATCTTTTAGTTCTTTTATAAAAAGAAAAAATATCATTCGATGCGGACATCGGTAAAAAGCGAGTGGCTACATTAATCCTAATATCAATCCAAACATCAATCCAAAGACTTCTCAGGGAGTACCACTTCAAATCTCAGAAGGGTTGCACGATGGCGGCATTACCATTCTACGGAAGGTTAGCACGACCATGGCACTACCACTCCACGAAGGGTTAGCACGATGGCAGCACTACTATTCTACAGAAGGTTAGCACGACCACGGCACTACCACTTTAGAAGGGTTAGCACGATGACGACACTACCACTCTATGAAGGGTTAGCACGATCACGGCACTACCGCTTCAAATCTCAGAAGGGTTAGCACGATCACGACACTACCGCTTTAAATCTCAGAAGGGTTAGCACGATGGCAGCACTACCAATTTACGGAAAGTTAGCACGACCATGGCACTACCACTTCAGAAGGGTTAGTACGATGATAACACTACCACTCCACAGAGGGTTAGCACGATCACGACACTGCCACTTCAAATCTCAGAATGGTTAGTACGATAGCAGCACTACCATTCTACGGAAGGTTAGCACGACCACGGCACTACCACTTTAGAAGGGTTAGCACGATGATGGTATTACCATTTTACGAAAAGTTAGCACGACCACTTCAGAAGGGTTAGCACAATGACAGCACTACCACTCCATGAAGGGTTAGCACGATCACGACACTACCACTTCAAATCTCATAAAGGCTAGCACGATGGCGGCACTACCATTTTACGGAAGGTTAACATGACCACTTCAGAAGGGTTAGCATGATGACGGCACTACCATTCTGCGGAAGGTTAGCATGACCACGACACTACCACTTCAGAACGGTTAGCACGATGATGGCACTACCACTCCACAGAGGGTTAGCACGATCGCGACACTACCACTTCAAATCTCAGAAGCGTTAGCACGATGGCGACACTACCATTCTACGAAAAGTTAGCACGACCACGGCATTGCCACTTCAGAAGGGTTAGCACGATGACGACATTACCACTCCACGGAGGGTTACAACAATCACGGCACTACCACTTCAAATCTCAGAAGGGTTAGCACGATGGCGGCACTACCATTTTACGGAAGGTTACCACGACCACGGCACTACCACTTCAGAAGAGTTAGCACGATGAAGGCACTACCACTCCACAGAGAGTTAGAACGATTACAGCACTACCGCTTCAAATCTCACAAGGGTTAGCACGATGGCGGCACTACCATTCCACGGAAGGTTAGTACGACCACGACAGTACCACTTGAACAAAGATTTACACGCTGACGGTAAATAACACTTCAACGAGAATTTACACGATCACAGTAACTCCCTTTAGCGAAGAATAACATGCCGACAAGCTGGCAATAACCACCTTAACAACATCGTCCAGTTTGAAAAAGATAGCTACCTCAGGTAAGTATCTCATTCTTTTTTTCTAAGAATTTTGGCTCACCTAGGCACCTATGCACTAGTTTTCCCAAAACTGGAGGCAACTGTAGACACCGGGTCTTAAGTCAGCCCAAATCAGAGTTACCCAATGATAACTAGATGCCTGTTCACAGGCAAAAAATTTGGAAGTGATGATTTTCTTGTCAAATTTGCATTTTAGAATAAAAAAATAAAAAAATAATAAAAAATGTATTAAAAATTAAATTTGAAAAATGGGGTTTGAAAATTATAGTGTTGTAGTCAAAATTGTTATTTTAAAAAAAAAATTCAGCGTTTGCGGCAGCCCTCGCGCACGCGCTGGCACTGGGCAGGCGCCCCGCGTGTCGCTCGCCTCCAACGAGTTTCGATCGGGCCTGGTCTGCCAAAAACGCGATTTTTGTCCCTTTTTCGTTTTTGCTTTATTTTTTTGACTTTTCAACATATTTTTCGGGATTTTTAATAATAATTCCCATTTTTTAACCTAAATTAAGGGAATTTTAATAAAAATTCAATTTTCTTCCTTAATTAATGATTTTTTCCATTTTTATTCTTTTAAATAGAAATTATGGGAAGGAAAATAGGGAATTTCTTTTGAGGCATTTTTTCTTCTCTCTTCTTGAATTTTTGCAATTTTTCTCCTTTTTCTTTAATTATTTTTCTTCTTTTTACTTCAATAAAATTTTTTCTAAATATTTTAGATTGAATTTTATTGAAAAATAATTGATTTTGAGACCAAAAAAAATAATTGTTTGTTCTTAAAAATCCAATTTTCTCACTTGTTATTTTTTTAATTTTTTTCTCTTCAATTGATTTCTTCTAAAGACTTGCATTGATTTTTTGGATGAATAATTTTTTCTTGAGACAATGAGAATAATTTTTGTTTTTGAAATCAAATTTTTTATTTGATTTCGTAAAAATAAGATTTTTATAATTTTTTAGGGAAAAGTTTTTAGATTATTTTTTATCTATTATTTTGTAAATCAAAGAAAGGAAAATCAATCATTTTTACATATTCCATCGAATCCGAAATCTGAGGATAAACATTATAGGTTCGATTCCTTAATTTTATTCTTCTTTTATTTATTTTTGTTCATATTTAATTAGTAATTATGTAAATCTTTATATTTATTGTTTATTTATTTATTTTATGTTATTTTAGATATAGATTTGATTTTTTTTATCTTTTTCTTTGTTACTTTTCTATTTATTTAATTAATCATTTTCTTTTATTTATCATTATTATTTATCATCATTATTTTTCATTATTATTGTTATTTATTTAGTTACTTATCATTATTATTATTATTATTATTATTGTTTTATTATCGTTTTTATTATTATTATTATTATTATTATTATTATTATTATTATTATTATTATTATTATTTCATGTTTTTATGTATTAACTTGTTAGTATGTTTAATTTATTTGTTTCAATCATATTATATAATTAATTTGTCATCCATAATGCATCTTTTTATCTATTTTAATTTATTATTTATTATTTCATATATTTAATGGATTTTCTTGATTTAATTTCTAACATTAATTTTATTTGTGTTTATTTGTGGTTTCTAATTTTTGTTTCTTTCCTTATTTGAGCACCCATGCGAACAAAGGAGGAGATTTGGGATTTATTTTTGTTGAATCATTTTTTTATTGTATTTATTGTATTTCCTTTATTTGCCTTTTTAATTTATTTTTCTTGTAATTAGTAATAAAATAATTTATTTTATGCACGTTTAATTAAAAATCACACAAAAATATTTTTATAAATAAATTGAATTTTTCTAATAAAATGGGACTAATGTCCTAGTTTGTCCATCCAAATAAATTGTGACTTTAAAATTATTTTTTTAACTATGCATGCGAGGATCAATGTTCTCATACTTAATAAATAACTCGTTTTATATATGATTTACATTTCATTTACATTGGAAGTTGTATTCCGTCCTTAGTTTTGTTGTCATTTATTACATTTTTATTTTATTTTAATCTTGCTTTTATTTACCGTTTTTATTATGTGATCGGCATGCACTTTAATTATTGCATTGAAACGTATGAGAAAATGAATAAAATTTTATCTCTAAAACCCAATCGTAACTGCAGACACCGAATCCTGAGACAGCTCAGATCAAAGTTAACCAATGATAAAAATGACACTTGTTTACGGGTAAAATGTTCAGAAATGGCGATTTCCTTGTCGAATCCTTTTTATCCTTATTTTTATTTTTATTTTTATTTTTATTTTTTGGGTTTTATTCTCGGATTTTCGGTGCCCTGTGGCCGCGTGTTATCGGTTTTCGCAAGTATACGAAATCGATTCTAGTAATAAAGAGTGAATGAGTTATTGTTCCCACTGCGACGTCACTCGCGTCACACATCAATTCAAATGGTAACTCCCAATTTGGCGATGCCATAACAGGTGTCGTTGTAAGCTCATTTTTCAATCTGTTGAATGCAATTAAACACTCTTCATTAAAATCAAAAGACATATCTTTGACTAACAAATTACAAAGAGGTTTGGTGATTTTAGAGAAATCTTTGATGAACCGGTGGTAAAATCCCGCATGCCCAAGAAAGCTTCATACTCCCTTAACCGAGGTTGGAGGAGGTAGTTTGTCAATCACTTCAATCTTTGCTTTATCCACCTCAATACCGTGCTCTGAAATCTTGTGACCTAGAACAATTCTTTCCTGCACCATAAAATGACACTTTTCCCAATTTAAGACTAAGTTAGTCTCTTCACATCTTTGTAAGACTCGGGAAAGGTTAATTAGACAATGGTCAAAAGAAGAACCAAAAACAAAAAAGTCATCCATAAAAACTTCAATAAAATCCTCAATCATATCAGAGAAGATAGCCATCATACACCTTTGAAAAGTCGCTAGTGCATTACATAAGGCGAATAGCATTCTTCTATAAGCAAACGTACCATATGGGCAAGTGAATGCAGTTTTCTCTTGGTCCTCTGGTGCAATGGGAATCTGTAAATAACCTGAATATCCATCTAGAAAGCAATAATATTTATATCCTGCAAGTCTTTCAATCATTTGATCCACAAAAGGTAAGGGAAAGTGGTCTTTACGTGTTGCATTGTTAAGTTTCCTGAAATCAATATATACACGCCAACCTGTTACTGTTCGAGTTGGTATTAATTCATTATTTTCATTGGTTACAACAGCAATTCCCCCCTTCTTAGGCACAACTTGTGTAGGATTAACCCAATTGCTATCCGAGATAGGATATATAATTCCTGCATCTAAAAGTTTAATAACTTCCTTGTTCACAACTTCCTTCATACTAGGTTTAATCTTCGTTGAGGTTCAATTGAAGGTTTGTGATTTTCTTCCATTAAAATTTTATGCATGCACAACGAAGGGCTAATCCCCTTAATGTCAGCTATTGTCCAACATGTAGCTCTAATATGTGATCTTAGAACATACAATAACTTTTTCTCTTGTTCTTTAGTCAAATCAGCAGCTATGATTACAGGAAGAGTAGAAAATTCTCCTAAAAAAGCATACCTGAGATGAGCTGGAAGTTGCTTAAGCTCTAATGTAGGAGCTCTAACAATGGAATGTACTGCAGGGGTTGATTTCTTCTCAAGTTTCTCAAACACTTGCTTCATTTCAGCATAAGTCCTATCAAGACCTTTCTTTAATATACTTTTTCTAGATCCTACCACCTGTACCTCATCAATCTCCACCAACTCATTAGAACACAAAAATTCGGCTTGATTTAAAGTTTCTTCCACACATTCATCGATAATATCAACCCGATTACAATCAGAAAAATCAGAAGGGTATTTAGAAGCATTAAAAACATTAAAAGTTACCTCATTTTGTCCCACTCTCAATGTCAACTTACCTTATTCTATATCAATTAAGGCGCGTCCAGTGCGGAGAAAAGGTTTTCCTAAAATCAGTGGTACTTCTCCTTCCTTTTCCATGTCAAGAATTACAAAATCAGCAGGAAAGATGAATTTTTCGATTTTGATAAGAATGTCTTCAATTATACCCAAAGGATGTCTGATCGATCTATCCGCTAGTTGCAATTACACGGTGGTGGGTTTGACTTCCCCAATCCTAATTTTTTAAACAAAGAAAAGGGCATTAGGTTTATGCTAGCACCAAGATCACATAAAGCTTTACTACTCTCGTTATTTCCTATTTTGCAATCAATAATAAAACTCCCTGGATCCTTTAGTTTTTGAGGTAGTTTTCTCTGAATAATGGCACTGCATTCAGCTGTCAACTTCACCGTCTCATATTCTTCTAACCTTCTCTTTTTGGTAAGAATTTCCTTCAAAAATTTAGCATATGATGGCTTTTCCGCTAATGCCTCTGCAAAAGGAATGTTAATGTGTAGCTTTTTAAATATATCTAAAAATTTAAGGAAATTCTTATCTTCTTTATGCTTTTAAAGTCGTTGAGGAAAAGGAACCGGTGGAACATATGACTTGATTTTCTCGATTTTTTAACACCTTCTCCCCCATCATTGATCTCCGTTTGTTCCTTTCTTGATACATCAGCTTCCTCATTCTTTTGCTCTTCTAGCTCTTTACCATTCCTCAATGTAACTGCCTTTAATTGTTCCTTTGGATTTGTCTCTGTATTGCTAGGTAAATTACCTTGAGTTCTATTTGTCATGGTTTGTGCCAATTGACCAATTTAAAGCTTTAATTTTTTTATAGAGGCTTGTTGATTTTGAAATGTAGTCTTGGTATTGACCATAAAATCTGTTATTGCTTTGGTGAGGTTAGCAACTAAATCTTCCAATGAAGTCTTTTTTTCTTGTTGCTGAAAACCAGGTGGAGGTCTTTGCACATTCTGCTGGTTAGTCCATGAGAAATTAGGGTGATTTCGCCATCCAGGGTTGTACGTGTTAGAATATGGGTTGTGCTGTTGGCGACCCTGATTAGCTACATAATAAGCTTGCTCCGAATTGGGCTGATTAAAAGATATCCCCTCTTGGCACTCATTGGTTCCATGTTGTCCACCACAAGTTTCACATACCTGCACATAAGAATGAACTGCATTTAATCCTAATTTATCAACTTTGGTAACTAAAGCATCTATTTTAATATTAAGAGCAGAAATAGCATCAATTTCTAGATCTCCATTGGGTTTCTTAAGAGTGTTCCTCTCGAAAGTGTTGTACAGATAATTATTCATTGCTATTTCCTCAAGAAGTTTCATTGCATCATCCATTTCTAATCCCATGAATTTTCCTCCTGCTGCTGTATCAACCAAAATTCGAGTGTTAGGATTTAGACCGGTGTAAAAACTCTGCACTAACATCCAATCTGCTATTCCATGATGTGGACACTTTCTCAAAAGATCTTGAAACCTCTCCCAAGTATCATATAAAGCTTCAGACTCTCGTTGTGCAAAGTTATTAATTTCAGACCTTAACTTTGCCGTCTTTGCTGGCGGAAAGAATTTTGTTAAGAATATCTTAGCTAGATCATTCCAATTAGTAATTGTCCTTGCTGGCAGAGATTCCAACCAACTCTGAGCCTTGTTTCTAAGTGTGAAAGGAAAGAGTCTTAGTCTAATTGCCTCATCAGAAGCTCCGTTAGTCTTAAATGTGCCACAAATAGCTAAAAATCTTAAAATATGCAAATTTGGATCTTCAGTGGGCAACCCTCCAAATTGACATGAATTTTGAAGCATAGACAATACAGATGACTTAATCTCAAAGTTGTTAGCTTCAATGGTATGTTGCACAATGCTTGATGTTGCTCCTTCAACAGTTGGGTCGAATAGTTGCGCAATACGCGTCTGGCTGGTTCCCCCATTACTATATCCTTTTTCGGTTCCTTCTTTTCTCTTTGTTCCCTTAATCTAGCTTTGAAGGTGCGCTCAATTTCAGGGTCAAATGGCAATAGTTCAAAACTTTTTGGTCTTCTCATACACCTGCAAAACAAAATCAATAGAGAAATTAAAAATAAAATAAAATCTAAAGTAATAACAAATTGTTTTGTATTGATATTAATCCTTTCAGTCCCCGGCAACTGCGCCAAAAACTTGTTGTCATTTTTCGCAAGTATACGAAATCGATTCTAGTAATAAAGAGTGAATGAGTTATCATTCCCACAAGAACTGATGATCAAGTACCAAGACTGTAATAATTTCCTATTATTAAGACAAGCAAAATTTAATTGATTAAAATAAATAATAATTGTGAAAATAAAACCACACAAACAATCGAGAGATTGAAAGAAATCAATAGATGAGAAGCAAGTGTATCTTTGAGTTCACTTGAATTTACTTTTTCAATTATAACTATTAACAATGAAATTTAATTACTTAAACAAGGAGAAAAAAAAAATAATCCTAAGATATTTAACATGCTTTCCCAAGCTAAGCTAAACTTATTCACTAATTCCTATTAATCTTTTATAATAGATATTAATGAATGAATTTACGAGTATGATTATTCTCAATAAATCCCCACAAGTCAAGTTATATTATTTCCATTCAAACTATGTTCTTGTGTTGTTTACAATTCAAATTCAATCTTAAAATTTTCCTTCCGTACTAATCTTAAGAAAATAAATCAATCAATCAATGGCTAGTTAATTGATGGCATTAAGCATAATTATAAACAATTACAAAAGTAAAGAAAGCTATTTGAAATAATTAAAAAGAGTAAGAATTCAAGCTACATCAAAGATAACCCTTAAAGAAAATTTAGCTCATGTTAATCATGTTCAAGAATCCAAAATAACAATTCCAATTCAATAACATAGTTAAAGCAAACTTGAAATTGAATAGAGATGAAAATCTTGGTGCTCGAAACTTCATTCCAAATCTTGAGTTTCTTCAATTCTTCCTCTTGTTTTTCCCGTTCGCCCCCTAGAGATGGAATGACCACCTTATATGGAAAAAGTGTCCCAATTAGAATAGGAGAGCTCTAGGGCTTGTTTTGGAAGAAATAAAATAGAGTTACAATAAGAAAATAAGTGAAATACTCCATTCCTGTTTTTATCCCCGTCACCACACCCTCAGATGGTGATTTCTGCCCAGTGTCACAACCTAAGGTGGTGAAATAGTCTGCCCATCTAAACATCACAGCCTTGGATGGTGAAACCCTCTGATTTTCATCTTTCACCATTTTGCACTCTTTTTGAACCTCTAAAACTTCCAATGCAAACTTTATGTATTCAAATAAACTTCTAACCCATTAATCATTGAAAATTAATAAGATTAAACCTAAAACCACCAAGATTAACACAATTAAGCCAACTTAGCAATCAAAAGAAAAGAATTAAAAAAATGTAACTAAAAGATAATGAAAATTAGCTACTAAACTACTATTCCAACCTAAAATTTACTTAAAAATGACCCATAAAAACCTATGTAAAACCTACTAACACCGCGCGTGCGGGTCATGGTGATATTGTCGTCGGCATCAACCGGATTTACAAGTATTGCAAACAAAGCAACCCAACTTTCATGAAGAAAAAAACAAACGCCTTGAAGCAATGATGATACAAGATCAACACCACTATCTTGATTTTTCACGGATTCTACTTGTAAGTAGAACATCATCAGTCAAGTGAAATGAATGAAGATAATGTACGAAGGTGCATAAGCTAGACTTAAAGCACAAGCATAAATTAAATATGGAGTTGGCTTGGAATATACTTCGGAACCAAGTAAAATAGATAAATCTTGAACCTGTAGGCAGAATTTCAAAGCAAATAAAGACAAATGTTTCTGGGAGGTACATCCAATCCACCAATAGATATGAAAATGCAAATGTTGAATGTGTAGCTCTTCTACAAGGCAGAGAAGCAACCAAGAAAAAGAACAAAGCAAAATTAAAGTGAAAACTGTTGCTTATGATCTCAATAATGCAATGAAACCTATCACATCCACTTGCGTTTCCAAAAAAGTTATGCTTTAGGAGTTCAAGAACATAAAGGAACAAGAGTTAGTGATCATGAAGGAAAAAATCGAAACAAAAAATACGGAATTGGCCGTAGAAATCCTTAATGCAAATGCGTATAATATATATGCAACACAACTTGTCTTTCATGAGAAATTGATAGTAAAAATTATGATAAAGTACTTGTAATTTACATTTCAATCTAATTGTGTACTGTGAAAATTTTAAGAAATAAACATTGTAATTTTTATTATTGTCCATTAATTCAAATAATTTTTTCATATTTTATAATTTATTTTCTTGATTATGATTTATTTAATTAATGTTAAGTATTATTAATATATATTTATTTAAATATAATATTAGTTAATATTTATTTAATTAATTTTAATAACATATGGGCCTTCATGGAAGATTCAAAAGAGAGATAATCATTTGAGTGAAAAGTCTTTCTTTTAGCTTTCGATAATGTGATGCCTATGTGGCAAACATAAACTCACATCAAACATTTGAATAAATCTCTTATTAAGGTTTAACATTCAAAATTCTTGAAATAATTTTTTTTTTAAAAAAAATTGGACAATTTCTCAATCTATGTGGGGTGAAAATGGACCAGTTAACCAATCCATTAACAATTTTATTAACTAGTCAATTAATTTCGATTAACCATTATATCGATTTCGATTTTTAACGAATTTTTTCGAATCAGTTTGCTAGTTAACTCTTAAAAAATTTTAATATATAAATTATACAATTTATAATATTGTTTCTAATAGTTAAAAATGCTTCAAAACTAAAAATACAAATCAAATATAATACCCATTAAAAGAATCAAAACAAAAATAAAATTTTCATAATTAATTAAAGAATTGAATATATTTAATATGAAACTAACAATATAGTACTAATTATACACATATAATGAATAAATAATTATAATAAAAAGCTAATTTCAATATTTATTTACCTAAAAATATGTATTATAATAATATTTTAGAGAGTAATATATCATAATATTTATAAATTATAAAAATATTAAAAAATTTAAGTATGAAAATTAAAATATAATATATAAAATATATATATATTAATTAATCATTAAACTGTTAATCAACTATTAACTGCCGATTTTTAAAAATAAAAATTATAATCTTAATTTTTGATTCATTAACTTAAAAATTTTCTATTAACCAAAATTTTAATATTTTTTTTTTTCAACCCATGTGTGTCATTCTTGCATGGGAGCCACACTAAATTGTTTATCTTTTCCATGTCGTTGCAATTTTATCGGATTGCGGGAGAACTAAAACAATAAATTAAAGGAAATAACTTTTTTATTTAAAAAACAAAAAAAAACAAAATCGAACAGGGAAATCTTCTAAGATAGCGGGAAATTGAAGGAGCAGTGATATTTTGACGATGAATCTAAAGTGGAATTTTCCATGACAATGAACTGATTAATTTTTTTATTATTTTATTATATTTTTAAATTTCAAAAATTCTAATTAAATTGTAACTATTAGACATTTAATAGTTAAATTGGGTCGTTTTTTTTTTTTTTTTTTGAAATGGTTGCTTTCTTATATTTACTAACTTAAATTAACATAATAATTAATAAATGTTGGATTTAAATATTAAATGAAAACTATTAGTTTCAAAAAAAAATTTTGATAATTTGATAGACGAGATTTGGTTATATAAATTAAAAAAAAAAATGTATGGTTGGCACGAAGCACTGCATGAGATAATTTGGGACACAGCCTTGAGCCTTCAATTTCATAGGTCCCAACGCCCAAGTTCCTAATTTCTGTCGCCCTAGATTCACATCTTTCATGTGTGAATTACTTGCTCAAATCCCATAATGTCGGCAAGCAATAATAATAATAATAATAAAATTATTGGTTACTGTTTATAATGCTATAATCCCTAATTCTACTTGTGAGTATTAATGTAGTTAGGGGTGAGAAAAAAACCGATGGACTTGGTTAACTGAAAAAAATCCGAAAATCGAACCGATTGACTGATTAACCGATTGTAATGAACTGGTTAATTGTTAGTGTTTTGAAAAAACCGATATTAATGGACTGGTTAATGGTTTTTGACTCATGTGACTGGTTAACCGAACCGAAACCGAATTTTTAGTTAATTTATTAATTTTTTAATAATTTATAACAATTTATATAACAAATTATCCTAATTAAAAGTAATCATATACTTTTTTTTAATTATACTAATTATTTTAAAGTTGTAAAGTTTTTTTAATTAGATATTAGTAGGTATAACAATTTATCTAATTAAAAGTAATTATGAACCGGTTAATATATTTACTTATTAAATATTAATTTTTAAAAATAAATTTGCTTATATCCACCAAAATTTTTTATTTTAACAACAATAATATTATATTATAGTGAAAAATTTTAATTTTTAAGTACGTTCAACATTTTAATTTTATTTATAAATATATTTATAATTATAGTGGTTAACCGAAAAATATTGGTTAACCGATCCGAAAATTCGAAACCGATGGACTGGTTAACCGATGGTAATGGACTGGTTAATGGACTGAAATTTCAAAAAACCGATATTAATGGACTGGTTAATGGATTTGGGCTAATGGACCGGTTAACCGACCATACTTACCCCTAAATGTAGTCCTTTATCAAAATAATAAATAACTAAACAAATCAAGGAAAATCAATAAAGACTTTGATCAAAAAGCATAGCTATTGCCATTTGCATATTCATGATGTTTGCTACGTAAAAGAAATGCAAAAAGCCGATAAGATAGGATCACATTCAAAATATAACAAATTACTATAATATATTAAATAATCTAGATGTTACTATCTTCGTTCCATTATTATACGTGATGTTTTGGTTGTATTCACAAAAATTAAGTAACTATTAATTAGATGTTACTTTCAGAATAAAATTGAGTGATTAAAACTAAAATTTATAATAAATTTAAATCTAATTGATTTTAAACAAATCAACTTTCATTAAAAAATTAAATTAAATTGAAAAAAAATTATATTTCATTAGAAATCTAAAAATTTCAGATAAATAAAATTTAAATTTTGTTCAAAAATATCACATACAGTGAAATGGAAGAAATAGTAAAAAAAAAATAATAAAAGAGCTATTTAAATTGATCAGAATTCTAATTCTATCATTCCCTATTTTTAAAAATATAATTATATAAAAAAAAAATCATCTTGCAAAATCAAAATAAAATAATATTGCACTTCTATTTTCTAAAATAGTAAACTTCTGAGCTATATACCACTACAAGAATAATTAAAAATAGAGACGGAAAAATGATTCCATTTCTAAATAGAGACGAAAACGAAATTCTGTTTCTAAATAGAGACGAAAATATTTTCGTTTCTAAAATTCGGTCGCAAATAGGTACATGTAGCGACGAAAAATATATGTAGTCGCTAAAAATAGCGGAATTAATTTTCCTCCTCATTTAGAGACGGGATGTAGAGACAAAAACTTATTTCTGTCTCTAAATAGTAAAAATAGAGACGAAAAATTTTCTTCTCAAAATAAAGACGGTATTTTTTATCGTCTCTATTTAGAGACGGAAATCCTTTGTTTCTTCTCTTGCCTTCGTCTTTCCCCTCTCCCTTTTCCCCGGCAGATCTGTTTCCCTTCACCCCCCCTCCTCCGTTGTCGAAGGTGTCCACCTCTCGGGACCGAAGGACGTCAACGCCGGCAGCCTCTTTCTTCTCCGGCGGCCCTTCCCCTGTCCAATGCATGTTTCTTCTCCGGCGTCTCTTTCTTCTCCTGGCAGCGTTTCGTGGATCTCCATCGTTCGCCGCTCGTGGTTAAGCTGCAGCCCGCCGCCCCTCCTCCCCGGCGATGCTGTCTCCCTCGCGCCAGATCTGCTCGCTGACGCCACTCTCCATCCCTCGCGCCAGATCTGCTCGCCGACGCCACTCTCCACTCCTCGCGCCAAATCTACTCGCCGACGCCACTCTCCACCCTTCTGCCGCCAGTCGCCGGTAAGTGTCTCACTCTCTTTCTTTTTTTTTTTCATTTATTATTTTATTTTTTTATGTATTTTTTTTTTTAATTATTCTGTATGTATAATTTTTTGTATTTTTTGTTCTTTATGTATTTTTTTTAAGTATTCTGGATTTATGAAGCTAAATCTATGAACATAAATATATTTAAGTTAAAAAATGTAATAGATCTGTTGACTAGTTGGTGATTAATATTTCTCCATGGACTATTCGAATAATGCCGGTTCATTTTCTTAAATCCAGAAATTAGGGGTGAGCAAAAAAATCGATGGACTCGGTTAACCGAAAAAAAATCCGAAACCGAAACCGATGGACTGGTTAACCGATTGTAATGGACTGGTTAATGGTTAGTGTTTTGAAAAAACTGATATTAATGGACTGGTTAACCGAACCGAAATCGAATTTTTAGTTAATTTATTAATTTTTTAATAATTTATAATAATTTATATAACAATTTATCCTAATTAAAGGTGATCATGTAATTTTTTTTCATTATACTAATTATTTTAAAGTTTTTAAGTTTTCTTAATTGGCTATTAGTAAATATAACAATTTATCTAATTAAAAGTGATTATTAATCGGTTAATATATTTAATTATTAAATATTAATTTTTAAAAACAAATTTGCTTATATCCACCAAAAAATTTTATTTTAAAAATAATAATGTTATATTATAGTGAAAAAAATTTTAATTTTTAAATATCTTGAATATTTTAATTTTATTTATGAATATATTTATAGTTATAGTGGTTAACCGAAAAATATTGGGTAACCGATCCGAAAATCTGAAACCAATGGACTGGTTAACCGATGGTAATGAACTGATTAATGGACTGGAATTTCAAAAAACCGATATTAATGGACTAGTTAATGGAATGGAGCTAATAGACCGGTTAACCGACCATGCTCACCCCTACCAGAAATCATTATACTCTGTTTTCTATTTGTTTATCCTTTGAAAAGTAATTGAAATGCTGTTTGGTGGTTGCCAAGTTACTGGATTTGGGTTTGTAGTAATGGAAGAATTTATGAATGCTATTTTGATATAGTGATTATACTAGTGCTAGATTGAGATATAAGAAATTTAGAATAATAGATTTTTTATCAATATTTTACATTAATTCAATTGGTTTTAATGAATGAAGTTGCTTTGATCTGTTTCATAAGAACTTTGTTAGAACTCAAGAATTTGTAGACTTGCATTTAACTTAAAGCTTGATTTAGAGACAAATAATGAAAGAAAAACCTGGGAGGTAAAGGAACAGAAGGGAAGGTCTAGTGTGGAAGTTTCAAATATTTGTTGAATTGAAGGAATTTCTGCTATGGCAAGTCATACATCTGCTACTAAATTCTGAAGCTATGTAAGTTATTATTTTTGTGTTGCTAATTGAAATCCAAGTGTGGAAATAGGTTGAGTTGCTTGTTGATAGTTTGTTAGAAAATGTGTGTGTATCTTAAACTGTGAATCCCATTCACCGTGAGCAGTAAACTGTATGTGCTAATTGGTTTGTTTAAGCTTAAAGGCTTTCATCTGTTTTTGGTCTCTCTGTTTGTATTTAATTCATTTTTTATATTTCATGTATCTTTATTCTGTAATGGCAAGTTTTGATTGGCTGAAAAGCAAATTAACCGGCATATTACTTCATGAGTTTCTCATTATTGTCGCTAATAAAAATTCATGTAGCACGTAATTTTGAAAGTTGGGAAACTTTATTGAGAAAATGCAAAATCTTACCTGTTTATGATTCATTTGGGTGTGGTTTGAATTAGGTGTTGAGAAAGCTGATAATCTTTTATAAAATAGGCATTACTGGATGTTTTGACTTTTGAGTCTCCAACTGCTACTTTTTTATCCACATTATTTTGGGGCTGCTCAACTATTATTTTGCATTTATTCACCATATGTATAAAGTTCATAAATTATATACTAAGTGCTTATTTCTTTTGTCTGTATCCTTACTTTCTTATGCAAACAATGATAATAAAAGCATTCTCTTTGAATTAGGCAGCATAGAAAAGCATTCTTAATTTGACATTTTAGTGAGGCCATTATTAGAAAAGCATCTCTCGTGGAGTCAAGGTCACAATTCAAGAATGGGATAGTTAATCATGCCTTTGCTGCTGCACTCACGGCACTTTTACTAGTAGGTTCTTTCTTCCATAAGTCATTATTAGGTTGAACTCATATTGCTTTGGCTATTGCATATTTGTTTTTGCCTTATGGGTAATTGGAATATTTATGTTCCTATTAAATATATATAGGCTTAAACATGTCGTGCATGTGTGTTTTATTTTATTTTAAGTAGAATATTTACTTGCAGCAATGTAGATTACTTGCAGGTCTAATATATTCTTAATTAAACTACTTTGAACTTGGTGTTTCCATAGATTGACTTTGCTGTGCTTTGAGGACTTTGTGTGGTTTTGTTATGGCTTTTTCAACTCCCAATCATACGCCTATTGGACACCCTCATACATGTTTGAGCTTATTCTAGCTTTATTGTAGCATTTTTGGTATTGCGTTAAGATGTTCTTTATGTTAGAAGAAAAAGTTTTTAAATCTTCTTTTTTTGGGTTGGGTGTAATTTGCATATTGTTTTTTGAATATAATATGGTGTTAGACCTTTTTATTTTATGCATTTGACATAATATCACGGGGTTGTAATAATGCTCTGTACAATGAGCTATGGCATGTCTGCGCTAGACCTCTGGTCAACACACCTCATAAAGGGGAGCGAATTTATTATTTTGTTTGGTATTATAACAAATATAATGATATTTAATTTGTAAATATGACTATATACTCTGTAACTTTTCTTTTTCAATATATGAAAAGAGTTTATTATATTTTTGTATAAAATATATGTGAATGATATATACTAATATTATAAAATGGTGTATATTTTAAAATACCATTTTTGGTATTCATGTCTGTTTGTTAGCAGTAACACAATTAGCAATTTCATTCATTTTAATTAATACTTTTTTCATTATATTAATTTTGCCAATTATAATTTTAATATTATTAAATATTATATATATTATAAAAAAAATACCCATTAAAAAATAGAGACGGAAATGAATTTTTCGTCTCTAAATTTAGAGACAGAAAATAAATGCCGTCTCTAAAATTAGAGACAAAAAGTAAATTTCCGTCTCTAAATTTAGAGACGAAAATTTACTTTCCGTCTCTAAACTTTCTAGAGACGGAATTTATTTTTCTTTTCTAAATTTAGAGACGGCTGATATAGAGACAGTTTGTGTTTATCGCTAATTCCGTCGCTATTTTCGTTTAGAAACGAAATTTCGTCTCTAATTTTTTATTTTCTTGTAGTGTAGGGATCAAATTAAGTGGACCATGGTCCCTCTTACTTCTTTTTATTTTTTTAATATTAGTATTTTAAGGTAATAATATTTCAAAGCAATTTCAGTGGCATGGCTCCCTATATTAATTCTTCATGTGCCAGATTTTATAATTTATATTAATTCCTTTTAATATTAGTATAATAGGGCAGTAGGATTGCTAATATATTTCAACTGTTACGGCTTTCTAAATCCTTTAAGGTTTCATACATTAATTGCTTACTTTTAGCAAAATACCATATGGAGTTTCAGCCCATTTGAAATTAAATTCTGACTTCGCTTCTGGTTACTCGCCAACACTAATTACTAAACTATATAATTTTAATAAAACGAATAAAGGCATATAAAAAGATTCTTTCAAGGAAAAAAAAAGTATTTGGTTTGTTTTCAAACTAGTTTTAAGAATATAAATAAAAATAGTTATATATGTTAATCTTATAATTTATCCTTATGCTGTGAAATTATTAGAAAGAAAAATCAAAATCAAAACTCTAAATATCCCACTGAAATGTTTTGAATGCGCAATAAGGTGATTTTTGTCCTCAAAATTTATGAAATAAATAGAGTTTTCTTTTTTCTTTAAAATCAGCAAAATGGAACAAAAATTAAGATATTTATGAATGGAGCTAAAGACGGTCAATAAAAAAAACCATATAGTGCTCATAAATTTTGCCTATGTACTTTATAAAAAGGAGCAATTTTGATACATATACTTTTCAAAATAGAGCAATATGATATCTAAGTGACAACTACATAAATAACATCTGCAAAAAGATCTATTCAGTCGGCCCAATCCACCTGGCAGGACCTAAATCCATCAGCAAAGAGCACAAAGTCTGAGCATGAAGGGAGCATTACGTCCGATTGGACTGATGTGACAACACGTCCAATCAGCCCACTGACACAAGACAGCGCCATGCCTTTCACCTGCTCTCTGTCGCTTCACCGCTCACTTACTCTGACTGCCAGTTATCACTCCCCAGGTACTAGGGCTGTGCAACGGGCGGGTTCGGGTCAAACCGACCCGAACCCGAAACCCGAAAAAGACCAATATTCCTGCACTGAACCGACCCTAAATATATTTCGGGTCCCTACCCGAATAACCCCGAAAATTTCGGGGCCCGACCCAAAGTACCCTAACAACCCGAAATTTACCATCAAAATCGATTCAATCTGTGATTTTTCGAACAAATTTTCCATTAACAAACAAAAATCCACAAATTATACACAAAACATTCAGATCTACCACAAACTAAAGCAACAAAACACAAATCAAACTCAAAAAGCCAAACAGATCTAAGCACTGACAAATCGAGGGAGAAAGAGGAGAAAATGAGGGAAAAAGAGGAAAGAGGAGGAGAAGCACAGAGGCAAAAAAAAAGAAAAAAAATGGTAAATTGTGTGTGAATATGTAGATCGGACGCCTAAGGATGAGGATGAAGAGAGAGGGAGGGAGAGGAAGCAAGAGGAAGAAGAAAGAGAGAGAGAGAGGTTGGGATTTTGTTTTACTTGATATGGATAAGGAATAAAGAAAAAATACAGAGAGAGGAGGAGGCGTAGAAACTGAATGGAAATAGGAAAGTGAAAGAGACAGTGTAAAATGGAAATAGGAAAGTAAAAAAGAGAAGAGTTAAAAATAAAAATCGGTAAAAAAGTTTTGCATTCCCTAAGATTTGAACTCGAGTTAATGGAAAGGAAAGGTTATAAATTTACCACTAGGCCAACTCTCACAACCTTGTACTTAATATTGTATATGATATATATAGACTTTTTCGGTCGGGTTCGGGTTAGATAAGGTTTCACCCGACCCAACCCGAACAAAAGTAAAATCATACACCCGACCCGACCCGACCTGACCCTAACTACCCGAACAATCCTACTCGAATACATATTTTGGGTCGGTTTGCTCTGGTTATTCGGGTCGAGTCGGGTTTTGCACACCCTACCAGGTACTCAAGTGCACCTCTCCTATCTCTTATAAATAGCCCAACAAACAGTGGCACCAGGTATCAAATCTCTGAGACTCTCTTTCTAGAAAACTACTGACTTAAGTTTCGGAGTGCTCACGCCTGGTCCGACCGGATACTCTTTCTTGCAGGTCTCAGTCTTTCGACCGGCTCTCCTTCTATATTACTTGAAACTTCCGATCGGCTCTTCTCTCTTCTAGATAAAGACATTATTCGTCGTATCATTTGGTGCTTTCGTTGAGAGCTATGGCAAGTTCAAGATCAAACGAGAACGCATCTTCTGGAGAGCATAATCGCAGTGGCAATAGGCAGGGCAAATCTAGGCCCTCAGGGAGGAGAGAGAGATCTCCTAGGTCCCTAGCTAGGGGGAAACTTCTTCCAGAATTTAACGATGCCATTTTACGACAACCAGAAAATACTCCCATCACAGTCAAGGACATGCGTGCCTTCCTTAGTGATTCACTAAGAGCATCATCCAAACAATCAGGAAGGACAAGAGGCCCAGAACCTCCGAAAGAGACCATGAAGAGTACTTCATGGATGAAGACTTCGGAAGGAGGAGAAACAAGCGCATCTCCATCAACGAGCCACAAGCTCATGATAGCGGAAGGGGCGTCATCAGGACACCAGGAAGATATGACAAAGGGAAAAGGACGATGACCTCAAGTAGAGACTCCACCTATTTCCCCAGCAGATCTTCCACCCCATCCATTGGGGATGACTTGTCCTTCATGTGCACGCCTAATCGCAGCCACTCCAGAAGGCCGAGAAACGAGTCCATCTCCACGGCCATGAGCAGGGAAGACAAGTGGCTTAAACAAAAGCTCAGGTAGTTTGGCTTGACCGGTCCCAAAAAGGCTATATTCGAAGGGAACACCTGCAAGAATACTGCCTCCCCATTTTGCAAGGAAATAACGGAGTCCGAGCTGCCTCCCAGATGGAGAAATGTGGTGATGGATAGGTATACAGGTAAAACTGACCCTACCACTCATCTAGCAGAATACTTGACCAAGGTGCAGGTCTACACCTACGATGAAAGGATAGCCTGTAGAATCTTCCCCACCACCTTGGGAGGGAATGCTTTGAATTGGTTCCATGAGCTGCCGCAGGAATCAATCACCTCTTTCAGACAACTTAAGGAGTTGTTCACCACAAGGTTTATTTTGCAGACGCGCGCACCGACATCGGTGAATGACCTATGTAATCTCTACCAGAGATCCGATGAAAGTCTTAGAGACTACATCGATAGGTTCCAAGCTACCATGTCTGAAGTGAGGAACGTGAGTGTAGAGATGGCAAGTACTGCCTTGGCTGGGGGCATCATGGATCGCCCATTGTTCGAATCGATAACTACAAGACCCCCAGTCAGTTTTTTCGATCTGATGGAAAGGGCCAGGCAGCACATCCAGCTGGATGACGCCCTGAGGTCCAGCAGGGGAAGAAGGACCAACGTCATGGATCGGTTATAGCACCCAGACGGACAGGTCATTTAATAGAGCTCCCGCGTCCGAACGGATAGCGAGGAGCCCAAACAGAGCCGCAACCTCAAGAAATTTGGGCAAGCGAAAGGAGTCCGGATGGGAAAGATCCGAACGCTTGGATGACCGGTAGATCAGAACCTTTACGCCACTCAACATCAATCCGGCTCAGGTGTTGATGTGGATTAAGGAAAATCACAACAAGGTCAATTGGCCCAGAAGGCTGTCTGAGCGAAGTAGAACCATAAAGGGACCCCTGCAAATATTATGAGTTTTACAGAGACATCGGTCACACGACTGACGAGTGCACCTGGTTGAAGAAGGAGATTAAGCGGCTAATATGAAGAGGGGAAAGACCCTGTAGACGGCCGGACCCCAGGAAGGATGACTCTAGCTCGGACGACGATAACGAGCACAGAAACCCAAGGAATGCCGACCCGCGCAGACCGTATGCCGGAGTGGTAAACGTGATCACTGGAGGATCATCTTATGGAGAGGACTTATCCAGAAAAAGGAAGGGGAAGGGTGTCTATCTCTCTCACCAAGCCGAACAGCATGCTCCAGTCACCATATCCAGCGAAGACGCGCGAGACGTAATGTTCCCTCACGAGGACACTCTCGTCGTCAGAGCTCGGATTAATAATTTTAATGTTAAAAGGATTTTGGTAGACAATTGCAGCACTATCAATGTGCTCACCCTTCAAGCTTACCGAGCCATGGGACTTCCGATAGAAGAGCTAAAGTTGAACGCCACTCCGCTGATCGGGCTCGGCAATGCTACTATCCCTGTAGCGGGATCTGTTGAACTCTTCGTCGAACTTGGCCAAGAGAAATTCGCCCACGCCTGCAAGGTAACATTTATGGTAATTGGCATGATTTTTGCCTATAACGCCATTTTTAGCAGGCCACTGTTTCTTCAAATCGGAGTTGTTACAAGCATACGGTATATGGTGATGAAAATCCCAACCAAATGGGGCATTGCCATTTTGAGGGGTGGTCAAAAAGCATCCCGTGAGGTGTACGTCACCATAATAAACAAGCAGAGGGAGGCTATGATAGTGGAGCCAGGGCTGGAGAGGTCCGAGTGGGCGGAGAGGCCAAGAATGGATCTCGCCGAAAAGGTGAAAACAAGGGCATTTTCAAAGGGCAAAAATGTCCAGGTCGGGACCAACATGAATGCAGAAACAGAGGATGCCGTTATGCAGATCTTGACCATTAACCAAGCATCCTTCACCTGGAAGCCGGAAGATATTCCTGACATTGATCCTAAAGTGATCACCCACAAACTCAATGTGAATCCAACTCACTCTCCGGTAAGACAGAAGCTGCGCAGGCATGCGCCCGAGCGGAGAAAGTTCATATCTGAGGAGGTCAATAGGCTACTGAAGACCAGGACGATCCGAAAGGTAGATTATCAAGAGTGGCTTGCCAATGTGGTCCTAGTGAAAAAGAAGACAGGGAAGCTGCGGATGTGTGTGGACTTTACAAACCTCAACAAAGCATGTCCGAAAGACAGCTACCCCCTGCCGAGCATAAACCAACTGGTAGACGCCATTGCAGGCCATGCAATCTACTCTCTCCTCGATGCATACGCTAGCTACCATCAAATCCTAATGTGGCTCTTAGATCAAGAGAAGACCAGCTTTATCACAGACGACGGAACCTTCTGTTACAAAGTGATGTCATTCGGTCTGAGAAATGCAGGTGCCACGTATCAGCGTCTCATGAACAAAATTTTTATAGACCAGATCGGGCAGAACGTGGAAGTATATGTGGACGACATGATCGTCAAGAGCAAGAGCCCTGAAGAATACCCTACCGATCTGGCAAAAGTTTTTTGCACATTAAATAAATTTTGGATGAAGTTCAACCCCGAGAAGTATGTCTTCGGGGTCCCATCGGAAAAAATTTTGGGCTTCATGGTTTCTCAAAGGGGGATTGAAACCAATCTGGAGAAAATAAAGACCATCCTTGAGATGCAGTCCCCTAGAAGCATAAAGGATGTTCAAAAGCTGAATGGGAGAATCACTACCCTTGGAAGGTTCATCTCCTCCTTAGCCAAACGATGCACTCCTTTCTTCAAGAAGCTGAGGAAGAATGAGACTTTCAGCTGGGGAGCAGACAGCCAGCATGTTTTTGAAGAATTAAAGAAATTTCTCACCAACTCGCCACTTCTCAGCCGACCGATCCTAGGTGAAAACTTGTATCTCTACTTATCCACCTCTGGTCAAGCCGTTGCAGGTATCCTAGTCAGGGAAAAAGGAACCCAACAGCTGCCTGTATATTATGTGAGCCAAGTGCTTAGAGGTGCAGAATTGAAGAAGGATCCGGTCGAGCAGCTCATCATTGCCCTCATGATGTGCACGAGAAAGCTAAGACAGTACTTTGAGGTGCACACGATCGTTGTCCGGTCGGGTCATCCAATCAAAAAAATTCTCCAGACCCCCAACCTTGAGGGCAAAATAGTGGGACGGGCAATCAAGCTACAGTCGTGGGATATGAAGTACGAGCCCAGGACGGCAATAAAGGCCCAGGCTCTAGCAGATTTTGTTCCTGAGTTCGCCGGCGAAGAGCCCAATAGTCAATCCAAGCTTTAAAAATGGGAAATGATTGTAGATGGCGCAGCAAACGATACTCGAGGAGACATGGGCATTGTAATAACAGGCCCTTTGGGCATCGTAATAAGGTACGCAATAAAACTTAGCTTCAAAACTTCCAATAATGTGGCAGAGTACGAGGAGCTCCTTCATGGGTTAAGACTACTCCAAGCCATCCAGCCGGAGTCAGTAACCATCAAGAGCGACTCCCAGCTCGTAACAAGCCAAGTCTGGGGCACCTTTGAAGCCAAAGAAACCAACATGATCCAGTACCTGGCAAAAGTCAAGGCCACATTCAAAATACTCGAGGAATCTAGATCAGACTGGAATCTCCAGAAGGTGCCAAGGGACCAAACTTCAGATGTCGATCGGCTCGTAAAAATGTTTGCCTCCGAACAAATAGTAATAGAAGAAAACATTACTGTCATCGACCAAGCCCCCTCCTCCCTAGATGAGCCGAAAATGATGGAGATTGATCAAAGGGATAAAACCCGGATGAGCCTGATCAAGCGGTACTTGCAAACAGGGCAATTACCGGAGGACAAGATCGAAGCCCAAAAGGTATCACGCAAATCCCTCAATTACTCCATTATTAACGGTGATTTGTACAAAAAAGCTTTCAGTCATCTTTCGCTCAAATGCGTAATGGAGGAAGAAGGAGACTACATCCTGAGAGAGGTCCATGAAGGCATTTGTGGGGCACACGAAGCTAGTAGGGCTATGGCAAGAAAAGTACTCCAGACCAGATACTTTTGGCCAAGCATTTTTAGAGATGCCCAGAAAAAAGTAAGAAGATGCCAACAATGCCAGATTCATGGAAGGGTCATGAGACAGCCCAGAGCAACCCAACAATCGATCGGAATCGCATGGCCATTTGACCAATGGGGCCTGGTGTAATACCCCAAATTGTACCCTAGTTGGATTATAGTGTCAATTGCATGTTAGGGTGTTAATGAGATTGGATTAAGTGAGTAATTAATAGGCCAAGGGTGTAATTGAAAAAGGAAAAGTTGCCATTAAAAGACATAATATATAAGAGGGACTAAGATGGAAGTTGCCATGGATTGAAGTGTAGTTTTGGAGTGGTTAGAGAGTGGAATCCACGTGTGGATTTTCCTTTGAGCCAGCCAACTCTCTACATGCAAATGTAAAGTGGATTGGAGGCAGATTGTAGTGGGAAATTGGTGGAAGAGGTGAGTGGATTCCACGTGTGAATCTCACCTCTTGCCAACCAACTACTTCCCATGCAATTATGTTTAATGATGAGGTTGAATTGGTAGTGGAAGTTGACAGCATTTCCATTCTTTGTTTTCCTCAAAATTCTGTATTCCTTCATCTCTTGAGTTTGAGTTTCTTTTTCTTCTCAATTAAATCTGGAATTTGATTGCATGTGGATTAGTTTGAAGAAGAGAATTAAGTGAAGAAGGTAAGTGTGGTTAATAAGTTGTGTTCATCTCTTTCTTCTACTCCCTTCCTTTGACTTGGATTTGGATTGAATCTTGAGTATGGACTAAGAGAGAGATTATGTTTGTATTTTGTGTAAGATTTGGACAAGAGGAAAGCTAAGGGAAAGGAGAAGGTGTAGCTGGAGATTGAGAGTGTCCAGCAACCCATTTTGAGGTTTGGGATATATGTGTTCTTATGTGTCCTTATGTTAATTTTATTTGAGTATATGTGATGGATAGATGACTTTGATGTGTAATTGATGCATTATTATGTGTTAATTGATAGAGGTGTACTTGAAGTGTACACATGATGTGTGATGAGTATTGAACAAAATCCATGAGCATACTAAGTGAATAAGCATGAAAAGTATGAACTCTAGTGTTAGGGAAAAATCTGCTTATAGCTTACTAGACCTCCGTATGGTATTTCGGGCATAACTGGAGTTTCAGAACCCAAATTGAGTTTTTGTTGCTTTATTTTAACCATGACTTCGATACCTATAAATTTATCAGAAATGACTTTGAGCTAATTCTGGCTCTAAGACTCCTAAAAATAGCACAAACATACGTGTCTCTACCTTGTAGGGTTCACTGGAATAGTCTATATTGTTTAATTCATATCTGATGTTTTACAAATCCAATTGACCTGAAAATTATCTCATTTGAAAGATAAGACATAGAGGAAGAAATGTTATGAAGGAACCTTTGCCTAAAATTGAGTGTAAGACTTCGTTTTGGGCTGTACAAAATTGTGGTGAGTTTTGCCCAGTGTCACCACCTCAGGTGGTGAAATAATCTGTCACACTCTTAGATGGTGAAATAATCTGTCACACCCTCACGTGGTGATTTCTGCCCAGTGTCACCACCTCAGGTGGTGAAATAGTCAATCCCTCAAAATATCACAGCCTTAGGTGGTGAAACATTCTGGTTGCTTTCTTTCAGTATTTAACACTCTTTTTGGATCTCTAAAGCTTCCAATGGATATTTCTTTTAACTCCTAACTCATTAATCATTGAAGATTAATAAAAATAATCCATAAAACCTATTAGCAAAAGTAACAATACATATAATTATGTAAAGAATAGTAATGGAATGATAAATATATGTGTTTGAGCTCGATATTAAACTCAAGTGATGTGTATATGCCTATGACATGATGAATTATGCATACTAATATATATGTAAATATGTATGAGCTATAAGCATTCTAAGTGTGATGAATTAAGTATGTGAATACGGATGCTATAGTTTTGAATGAGAATATGTATAGTCTTGAATATGAATGCGTATAACAAGAATGTGAAGGTGAATAAGTTTAAATGTGAATGCGTATATCCATGTGTAAATTAAGTATAATAAATCATGAATGATGATGCGTATTAACAAGCATATATTTAAAATATCTTGAGCATGGTGAACCATGTATGCAATGATATGCATATAAAGTTACATATGAATGAGTTTAGAATGACATTTATGTATGTATAGTAAGATGTGAAGTAGATTACATGACTAGCATGGGTTTAGGTAAATGTATATGAATGACCATACATGTTTTGATATGGGATAATGGTTATAAGCCTTAGATGCTCAAACAAGTGGATAGATAGGCATGCCTATAAAGGGTTAGATGATTTGCAGCTGCTAGATGTTTGACACTGACGGGTGTCTATATGTTTGGCATCGACGGATGTCTAGATGTTGATACTTAAAGTATCTAGATGTTTGGGACTACGGTCTCTAGATGGCTTGAGACTATGGTCTCTAGATGTTTTGGTACCATTACTTGGTATCTACATGTACCCGTATCCACTTATGTTATGACAATGGGCTAAATGTAAAATGTAAAAGTATATGAATTGATGTTAAATATGCAAGAGATGATACTGTTATATGTATAAGAAATAATGTCTATATGCACAAGAGATGTATAAATGCTAAAGAGCTATAGTACATGGCTGGAGAAGTATATGACTATCGTATATCTGAAACGCTTATATGAGCTTACATGTATATGAGAAGTTACTATTTGTACAAGATATGCTATAAGTATGCTTATATGTAAATAAATGGACATGATATGCAATGACATGATATTATATGTTACATGAGCTGATAATTAGAGTTAGAAGTACATGAACATGATATAGGTTACATGACATTAGTAGATATGTTATATAGCAGAATGACTATATGTTTGGTATGTTACAAGTATGATAAATGCTTATATCCTTACATGCTCATAGATGATTGGCATATCGTCTAATGATATGCTTGATGATTATGCATGTGACTTCGTTAGAAGTCTTTTATATGTGATATCCCCACTAAGCGATTTCGCTTAGCACGGGTGTTTTCCCGTGTAGGTTTACAGGTTCGGAGGGTTGCACATCTACAAGGTCATGGCCACTAGGAGTATATATTGAAGTCTTTTTGTATACATGTTCTAGAGTTTTTGGAATAGCTTGGCATATGTAAAAGTAAAGCGATTTTTGTATAGGACATGTATATGGCAAAGTAAAGTGTATTTTGTATACAGTATATAAATGTAAAGTAAATGTTATAATGTAAAAGAACAGTTTCATTTTGAATATATACACGAATATATGAGTTTGTTTTTTTTTGTATGTTTTTGTTATATTAAAGACCATTATTCCGCTGCATGTGATTGTATGATTTTATCTTCGCTTCCGCATGAGTGTTCTGTATGTGCATGCGTTGTAGCGACTCCGATATCCTCCCAAGGGGTATTGGGCCGTCACACCTGGACATCCTGGGACTTTTCCCTCAAGGTAAAAGACAGATGAAGTTCCTCATCATAGTAGTCGACCACTTCTCTAAATGGATCGAAGCAGAGCCTCTAACAATGATCACAATAGAGAGGGTCAGAAGCTTTGCATGGAAAAACATCATCTGCAGGTATAGCTTACCCAACATTTTCATTACAGATAATGGCAAGCAGTTCGATAGCTCCAACTTTAGAAATTTCTGCCAAGGCTTGAACATCAGCCTGAGATTCACCTCAGTCACTCACCCTCAGAGCAACGGGATGACAGAGGTCTCTAATCGGACCATCCTGGAAGGGCTAAAGAAATGGCTGGGTGAGGCGAAGGGCAACTGGACTGAAGAACTGCAGAGTGTCCTATGGTCTTACAGAACTTTACTAAGGACGGGCACTCATCAAACGCCATTTTCTCTGGTCTATGGCTCCAAAACAATGATACCCATAGAGATCGGCCTCCCATCCTATCGGTCAATATTCTATTCTGAACGGACGAAAATCCAGGAGAGATGCCAGGACCTAGACTTGATAGAAGAAAGGAGAGAGGACGCCTATGCCAAAATCGTCGCCCACAGAAGAGGGTCGCCAGATACCATAATACAAAGGTGAAGTCTAGAGCTTTAAATGTTGGTGATTTGGTACTCAGAAAGGCGGACATAGGCTCGGGAAATGTAGGAGTTGGGAAGCTAATGCCAAACTGGGAAGGGCCCTATAAAGTCTCCAAAGTCTTAAGCTCGAGCACTTACAAGCTCCGAACAATAGATGGGCAAGACATCCCTAAGAGCTGGAATGTTGAAGTACTCAAGAAGTACCACATGTAGTAATGTATCGGGAATTGAATTCAATCAATAAAGAAGTTCTTCTTCATCTCTATAAAAGGCATGTACGGTACAATTTATACGCTAGGCTTGACGCTCATTCCAAGCCGAAAATGCGAAAGTTAGAACCCATTTGTTTGAAGGACAAACTCATCCGTTAGGATCGACGATATTCCCAATCCAAATATATGGAAATCATGAATCACACATCAACTCATCCGTTAGGATCGACGATATTCTCGATCCGAAAAACGCCTAATTGCCACTGACTCATTCGCTAGGTTCGACGCCAATCCCAAACCAAAGAAGCGAGGGTCAAGCTATGGTAAAAGTTTCTCCCATGCTAAGCGTTGCCCAACGATCATGGATTTAAATGCAAATTAAAAATGCTAACTTGATGTACGAAACTGCTCACCTAATCCTAAGTCTGTGAGACTAAGAAGTCATTCGTTGTTCTTGACTTGAAAGTTATTGATTCAGGAAGTATCTATGATTAATCAGTTTATCACTTAAGCAAATTATATGCGATTATACGAGTTATCGAAAAATAGCAATTCATAACTTGGAAAGTTTACAGTCTACACAAAAATTGCAATTCATTAAAGAAACATTATACTGTACAGTTTACAAGAATCAATACAAAAAATAAAGTATACAATGGAAAATCTAATCTAAAGTTTCTATGTCTACAATTTGTACATCAGCAGGAGCCGAGACCTAATCAGCGGCTGGCTCTACGCTCGGCTCGGCAGCAGACTCTACATTTGGGTAGGCAGCAGGCTGAGAAGGCTCAGCAGCCACCTCAGAGATTGGCTCCACCGGCAAAGAAGCGCCAACCGTAACTCCAGAGGGCATGTTTGGCTAAACTTCAGTTGGCGAAGGATCTTCCTTGGATGATGGCGCTCTGTTGGTTGCCTCCTCTCTGGGAGCCTCTTCCTCATCGTCACTAGATGGGGGATCGGGCAGAACACCGGGATCCTCCATCCAATCGAGATCAGCCCCAGGGAAGCGCCTCCCGGCCTCATAGATTAGCCGAGATGACAACTTCCCTTGAGCTTCTCACAGTTGATCAAGAGGCTGGTCTTTTTGAGAGGCAAGCTCCTCTTCAAGCTTCTTCCTCCAGGAGGTCTCCTTGTCCTCCAAAGCCACCTTCAGCGAATCCCGCTCGACTCGAAGCTGGTCATACTCTGCTAGGGCTTTACCCCTCTCTTCCTTGGCTTTGGCATTCTCAGTGCCCAGGAGCTTGCACTCAAAGCTCAGTCTGCTCGCTTCTTTTTCGAATCTCTTACACTGAGCACTATCAGCAGCCAGGCGTGAGACTTCTCTTTTCAAGCGATCGACCTCGCCTAGCCGAGTCTTCAACTCCTGGGCATTCCGAGAGGCCTCTTTCTTAAGAACTACCACCTCTGAGTGAAGGGCAGAGGCCTCTTTTTGGGCAGCATCACGCTGAGCATCTGCCTCCCCCTTTGCCTTGGCAGCCTCCTCTGACCTTGCCTTCAGAAAGCTAGCCAGTCGTGCATGCACTGGCCCCTCTTAATCAGTTAAAAAACAACAACAAAAACAACACATTAGCGAAGGAGGACATCACCAATTTGCAGACAACAAAAATTAAAGTGGCCAAATCTCACCTCCAGGCTCTGCTGGTTGAACATATTGAGCTCCCGGACGAGCAAGCTGGGATCTCCTATGACCTTGAAGTCGTCATCCTGAAAAACACCCCGGTAAAGGTAACTGGCGATTACTTTATTGCTTGCCGACCAGTCATTGCCGAAGTTCTCCCTCAGCGCGTCCTTCAAAGGCACAATTCGCCTCTCAAGGGCTTCCCCTATAGCTCGCCGGGTCAACTCGCCTTGCATCGGCGCCTTGCCTTTTGCTGCCGCTCGGACGGTTAAGGCAGCCACCAACTCTACAGCCTTTTTTTGAGCGACCTCCCTCAGTAATTAAATGTTGGGAGGAATGGCGGCTGGTTGTGCTTCATCGGACTCCTGGGCATTCTCAGTGCCCAGGAGCTTGCACTCAGAGCTCAGTCTGCTCGCTTCTTCTTCGAATCTCTTGCACTGAGCGCTATCAGCAGCTAGGCGTGAGACTTCTCTTTTCAAGCGATCGACCTCGCCTAGCCGAGTCTTCAACTCCTAGGCATTCCGAGAGGCCTCTTTCTTTAGATCTACCACCTCCGAGTGAAGGGCAGAGGCCTCTTTCTGGGCAGCATCACGTTGAGCATCTGCCTCCCCCTTTGCCTTGGCAGCCTCCTCTGACCTTACCTTCAGAAAGCTGGCCAAGCCGTGCATGCACTGGCCCCTCTTAATCAGTTAAAAAACAATAAAAAAAACAACACATTAGCGAAGGAGGACATCACCAATTTGCAGACAACAAAAATTAAAGTGGCCAAATCTCACCTCCAGGCTCTGCCGGTTGAACATATTGAGCTCCCGGACGAGCAAGCTGGGATCTCCTATGACCTTGAAGTCGTCATCCTGAAAAACACCCCGGTAAAGGTAACTGGCGACTACTTTGTTGCTTGCCGACCAGTCATTGCCGAAGTTCTCCCTCAGCGCATCCTTCAAAGCCACAATTCGCCTCTCAAGGGCTTCCCCTGTAGCTTGCCGGGTCAACTCGCCTTGCATCGGCGCCTTGCCTTTTGCTGCTGCTCGGACGTTTAAGGCAGCCACCAACTCTACAGCCTTTTTTTGAGCGACCTCCCTCAGTAATTGAATGTTGGGAGGAATGGCAGCTGGCTGTTCTTCATCGGACTCCTCCTCCAACAATCGTCATTTGTGTAGACGCCGATCCTTAGCATCGGTTTGGGAGGCCGCAGGCCCGGAGATGACCAAAGTTGTACGAGGGGTGGGGATCGAACCAACTGGGATAGCAGGGGGAGGAGCATCCACCGGACCCCGCGAAGCGTGCACTTTTGAGGCGGACAGGATCTTCCTTTTCTTTATTTTTCTCTCCTCCCTCGCAGCCCAATCGGCATCCCTTTTGGCTTTAGCCCAAGCGGCGAGCTGCCTTGTCATGTCATCCCCTCCAGCCATCGCAACTGCATCACAAAGACAAACAAGATAAGTATTCTTCTCAGAAAAATTAAAAAAGATAAGTGCACATGCAATGCATGATTGTCAACTCATGCTGCTCCCTCCACTACAATCCTAATGCTCACATTTTGCATTTGTGCCAGATTCGGAGCTAGAAGACTAGAACAATGTTTCCAGTAGAAAGTCGAACTTGTAGGGTTCCCCTTGCCTCGCCACGACGTCCATCAATTTCTTGATGTCGGTCTTATACAAAGGCTGACCGGCGGCTTGGTCCTTCAAGATGGTGGCTCCATCCGATCGGGTAAGGCGCACCCTAAATCCACCAATCATCCCCACCAGGAAGAACCTCTCCTTGTACCCTTTCATCGAGGTGGGGATATGGATGAGCTTTCTCTTTGGTCGGCTGGTGAAGAAATACTCTGTCCAATCTCTCCAACCTGATATGTAAAAGAAGTGGGTAAAGAGATCCAAAGTTGGGGCCACTCCCTCTATCTTACACAGGATCTTAAAGCAAGTCACCGATCTCCACCCGTTTGGATACAATTGATTTGGGGAAATCCCGTAACCTTCCAATATTTCCATCTCAAAGGCGCCAAACGGGAGCCTCAGTCCTGCATCCAAGCTCCAAAGGTGGCAAATGAACCACTCGTTCTTCTGGTGGCCGAAAGGCCCATCCGTAACCACAATGGAATCAGGGCAGGGCATCACGAACACGTCATTAGGAAGGCCATATTTAGAAGGAATCTTAGCTACTTCCCGAGGTTTCAATCTGGAAAAATGATCAACCGCCGGCTTGTCCCTGTACTCCTCCATAAAACTCTTATCTATTGACTGACCACTGCTGGAGGCCATTTTTAACACAGTAACCCTAGTCTCTAATGGGGTGAACTAAGATGAATGCAGTAGTGCAGTAGAAAAATGAGGGGCAAATCAAGCAAAAATAAGCGAGAAGGGATTACTTACTTGATTGTAGGTTATAGGTACTTGGAAAAATTTTAAGGAACGAAAAGCAAGAATCGTCAAAGTATGAAAGAGACAAGAAGAAATTTTGACATAGTTTCTTTAAGGATTGTAGAAAAGTGGGAAAAAATACCCAGAAGTTACCTTTTTATAGGCAAAAGCTTTTCGGAGACGTCAAACGTCTCATCACAGGATGCTCGCCACATGTCCTAAAAGCATTATTGCTGTACGAAGAACGAAGCGTCACCCTCAGTGCACGCACAATGTTAAATGAGACAACTGGCAGAATAGGCACATCTCTTCAGATAAATGCCTTTCAAAATTCAAAAATCCTGCCAACGAATGTCTCTCGATCGACACAACTAAAAGAAAACTCTCTCTGAGCGGAGCAACTCAAGGCAAATCTATGCCCGATCGGATCCTTTTGAGGGGGGACAAGTGATAACTACATAAATAACATTTGAAAATAGGCCCATTCAGTCGGCCCAATCCACCTGGCAGGGCCCAAGGCCCATCAGTAAAGAGCACAAAGCTTGAGCATAAAGGCAGTGCCACGTCCAATCGGACTGATGTGACAACACGTCCAATCAGCCCACTGACACAAGGCAGCGCCATGACCTTCACCTGCTCCCTGTCGCTTCGCCGCTCACCTACTCTGATTGCAAGTTATCACTCCCAGGCACTCAAGTGCACCTCTTCTATCTCCTATAAATAGCCCAATGAACAGTGGCACCAAGTATCAAATCTCTGAGACTCTCTCTCTAAGCATCCTCTCTCTAGAAAGCTACTAACTTAAGTTTCAGAGTGCTTACGCCTAGTCCGATCGGGCATTCTTTCTTGCAGGTCTCAATCATCCGACTGGCTCTCCTTCTATCTCACTATAAACCTCCAATCGGCTCTTATCTCCTTTAGATAAAGACATTCTCCGTCTTATCAGTTTTTAAATTATTCAAAATATAGTGATTTATCATTCTTTTTATTATAACAATTAATCATATAATACCACATATCATCTAATTTAGATAAAATTATCTATTTTAAAAAATATAAAAATAAAATTTATTAATTTTAAATAATTTGAAATAAAAATTAATAAAAAAAATATATGAATAAAATCATTACATTTCAAACAATTTAATAAAAAACGCCGTTGTTATCTCAAAATAAAGTCAAATAATTGGATCCAAATCCATTTATCACTTGTGAATTTTAGACTCACTCACTATTCAATTTATTTGTTTTTCTTAATATAATTATATGGTATATGAAACTTACTAATCTGAATAATTTAGATACATACCGAATAAACTTATAAAAGAAATAAAATATTTTATTCTGAATATTTAATAATATTCTATTTTTAAATTGGGGATTTTTTTAATATTTTTTTAAAAATTATAAAAATGGTGTGTCAGAAAATATTTGTTGAAATTGTGTTTTTTCCAAAAACGCAACAACCATGTGCGTTATCAGGCGTGAAACCCACTCGTGGGCATCTGACGTCTAAAAACGCAGCCACTGTTTGCATTTTTAGGTCTAAAAATGGAGTCTTTAATTGCGTTGTCAGACGTCATAATGCTTATATATATATATATATGATCAAATTCATTTTGTATTTGCTCGCCGACATATTTTTTCCAATCATAAAATTTCCTCTCCATATAAATAGTATAATTCTTTCATTAATATTGTTTCGAAACAGTAAGATTTATACCTTTTTATTTATAATTTAATGTATTTAATTATCATTTAAATTATATTTATATTTAGTTTTATTTTATTTTATTTATTTAAAAACAGAAGTTAGTTGTGAATCAACAAGTTAAAAAAAAAGGCGATTGAACTAGCTATTGAAGTGAGGTATTTTATCAGTTTAAGTATATTTATTTATTGTCATATATGTTGAAATAACCATTGATATGTATCAATGGATATTTATTATTATTATAATATATGGGTAATATATTTATTATTAAATTTAGTGTCACATAAATGTTATTAGTGATTTTTGGTATAATTTGCTTATTATATTTTGTTATTTAAATAAACTATTTGTTTAGACTAAAAAAAGGAAATAATGAAATAATTTTTGAAAGTATAATTATTTATTTTTGATAGTGTTATTAAATTTAATTTGTATATTAAATTTTAAAAATAATATTAGTTCAAATTATTTTGTTAATATAAATTGAAAAAAATTTTCAACCACAAATTTTGTGTCCATATAAATTTAATTATTTTTGCAGTGTTATTATTTGAAATTGATAATATTTATAATTAATTATTTATAATTTAATATATGTTATTATTTGTGCTATAATTACTTTTATGTATTTTTTTTTTTATTTAGAAGCAGAAGTAATTTGCAAATCAGTAAGGTATTATATCAACTTTAGTATTTTTATTTATCGTCATATATTATTTTATTATTATAGTTTAAATGAGAAATTAAGTTTTAAAGTATAATTATTTATTTTTGATAGTATCATTAATTTTAATTTATCTACTAAAATTTAAAAATAATAATGGTTTAATTTATTTTGATAATGTAAATAGAAAAAAATGTGCAATTATAATAAATGGGCTAAACAATATGTTCATTATAGGTTAGCAAATAATATATTATGCAAAAATATTGTGTAATAATATTATGTAATTTATGCATGTGTGGTAGTAATATTATGTAATTTATGCATGTGTGGTAGTAAAGTGTAAAAATAATTTATAATTTAAGGATATTTTGTAATAATAATATTAGTGTTTTATTACATGTAATAGCGAAATATTATTTTTTGGATTAAACATAAAATTGTGAACAAATGATTTTGGAAAAATATGAAAAAATTATTTTGACTAGTAGGTACTTGGAAGATGTCAAGATACACCGAATTATATTTGCACACCGGAAGGGAAATAAATTATGGAGCGACAGATTTTCAATATGACATATCTGGTCCGAATGCTATTACAAGGAGATTAACATTTAAAAATAAGCCAACTCTTTCTGAATTGGTTCATAAAATTCATGTTAAATTGGGCTTAAATATGAACGACGTGGTTTCTAAGATTATATACAAGAGACCAATGTACAACCGAGGATCATTATGTTGGACGTTGGTGGATTTAGTAGAAGAAGATGACATAGATGCAATATATGATAATTTAAGGCGATATGATTATTATAACGTGGTGAAATTAGTCATTGTAGTTACAGAGGGTGATGCAAGAGCTAGTCTACATACGCATCCTAACGATTATCAAATTACAAATGAAGCAGTGCAAATGAAAAATAACGAGGCACCCCAATAATTCTGTGTAAATAATGTAGGTTTTAATCAGTCAAGGCATTCTGTAAGTCGATAAGACATTGAAATATTCTCTCGATTTGGTGGAGATGCACTACAAAATATGGAGGAAAGTTGACAACAACCATCATTTATCCATGAAAGAGATCGTCGTCCCAGTCAAGCAAGACAATCTGACAGTCGACGAGATGGTAACTTGATTGGAAGGGAGGCATCTGTCGGTTCAGGGCATGGTTATCAACCCACATCAATTAATTTTTAAATCGATAGAATGCACTGAATCGTTGCTTTGTGGAGCGTATGGAATCGGTTGGTCCATCCCAAATTGCCCTAGACATCTATCGGGTTGGTGCCACTCAATAATATGAAAACATATTAGTGGCACAATAGATCTCCAACTAGCGTGTCCACTTGTACAATAATGTGGCAATAAGTACATCATATTCTTGTACGACTCCCATTCCATCTACAAAAAAAATTAAAAATCAATTTTTTTTTTATGTATATAATTTTTAATAATATAAACAAACATTAATTTACCATTACAACAAAAACAAATATATACCTGATTGTAACGTTGTAGGTCTAAATCCTTACGGTATTTTAAAACATCTTTACTATTATTATTTCATAAATCTAACAGAAAACGCTACCTGAAACACAACAATAAATCAATTTATTAGCAAATTTGTTTTAATAAATATTACTAATGATATTCCAACATGAAATATATTAAATAAAATTTACCTATAACCATAAGATCTACTATAATCTAACACAAAAGTGTGGATAAAAGGAGGCCGAAATTGATGAAGTCTCTCCCACGCCCACATTTGTATTAACTGGTGATAACCACCAAGTCCATTCGCTCTAGGTCGAGTAGCACGACATAACTCTCTATATAGACATACTAGGCATGCTGATCCCCAGCTATACTCCCCAGCTTGGGCTAAATCCTCCAATAGCGGAAGTCACATCAAATGTATGTAATTATTTGTTGTCTCTGGACATAGTAGTCCACCGACACAATGTAGTATCCAAGAACGGGAAAAACACTGTATATGGTAGTTCGTCGCACCAGCTGGTAAGTGACTAAAATTTTGACTTAACCACGTCAATTTTATTTTAAGTCCTCTAATGTCGTCTTCTGGAGGAACTTGCCCCAACAGCTGACCACAAAAATCTGCCCAGTCATGCTGAAAATATCCAGTCACAGCACGTCCTTCGATAGGCAACCCGATGAGTATTTGTATATCCTCTAGTTTTATTATTGTTTCACCAACTGGAAGGTGGAATGTATGTGTCTCTGGTCTCCATCTCTCAATAAGAGCAGTTATCATGTCAATGTTAACAGGCATTACACCGATTTGCGACACTCCATAGAATCCTGCTAGCCTCAGGTAAGGTATGATTCGCTCATCGATGTTTTTGTAATGACTATCAACACTAACTATTCGTGCAAACAGAACATTGTGTTCAACCCGAAAATAAATAAATTATCAGACGAATATATATAATAAAAATTATTTAAAATTTATTTAAAATTATATAATATCTCATTATATAGTAGTAATATACTTACAGTTCCGCTTCAAACTGCATCAGCTCGATGCTTGCCATTCAAAGTCAACAGTTCATCAACGTATGGTCCCGGATTGATAAATTCTTCACTTCTAAAATGTTTCGTTCCTCACACGGACAATAACATGTGTTACATGTGCATGTAAAAAAAAATTATACTAATTACATATATATGTAAAATAAAAAAAAAATCGTATAGTTAAAATATATTCACCACATAATATAAAAATAAAATGATAATATATCAATTTTTTTTATACAAAATTGTTATATTTTTTTACAGCTTACAACTATTTTTTAAATTTAAATTTTTAATTATAAAATATTCATTTTCTTTTTCCACTTATTATTTTCTATCAATATAAAAAAATTACAAACATTACCTAAAAAATGAGTAATATAATAATATAACTTAAATGCATGCCTTTTATAAATTAAACAAAGAAACATATAGTAAATTTAAAACATAGTTCATCAACAAATAAAAGTACACAATATTTAATAATATTAATTTATTTAAAAAATAAATACATATTTTACAAATAAAAAAATATGTCTATATTTCTATAATAATTGAATATTTTATACTATATCATAAATAAATTTCAATTAAAATAATATGTAAATAAAATTAAATTTCCAATTTTTACAAATTATATATTTCATAAATATTATTTTATTATTATAATTTTTCACACTATTTGATCATTCATACCTAGCAGTATATAAATAAATAAATAAACAAATATAACATACAAAATCAATACTAAATACATGAAATTTTAATTAAAACTAACAACAAATTTTTCATATTGTATTATTCTAACATGTAGCATTATAAAATATGGTATATCGGTAAATAATAATAAAATTAATAACTTGCCTTTTGTTCTTCCCGTCTCCAAAATAATTCGTAAAAAAGTACCTACAATTTATAATATAATACAGTTAAATATTTATAAATTTCATATAATAAATTATAATACATTTTAGTATCCTTAATAAACTAAATATTAATTGATAACTGAGCTATCATCTAGCTAGTTTGGTTATCGCCCGTCTATCGAAGTTCGGGTTAACCATACTTATGAGTTCGGTTGCCAAAATGTCCAGAATTCTTTCCAACAAGATAAGCTTGGTTTCTCGACAGTCCGGATAATTGGGGTAGCTCGGCTTCCGTTATTAAAGTAGCTATTGCTCATTAAAGACCCATCATGAAGGCAACTGTTACTCAATAAAGGCTCATTATGAAGGCAACTGTTACTAAATAAAGGCTCATTAAGAGAGCAGCTGTGATGAAGGAGATAAAGGGCTATAAAAAAGGATAAAGTAAGGTACGTTTAATCTCTCTAGAAAAAACATCTCTGCAATTTGTTTACTTTATCAAGATCACTGACTTGATCGCCGAAGTATCCTAGAACGAAAACCCGCCGGAATTCTTTAATTTCAGGTGAACGATTCAAGCTTCCAGCGCCAGAATTTTGGAACCGTCATCATTTGATGCGGTGAGCGTGGACTGAATAGATTTTCAATGGATCTTTCCCTGATTTAAATACTATTACAGTTCCCGCCACCCAAACACAAGCTTTGCCCTTACAAACTCAACCTCTATTAACCCAGAATCAACAATCATCCGTCCAACTATTTGGCCAACAGATACACCCTCAACAGCTTGCTCCTCAGCTAGTTATTTCCAACTTAACTCTGCAAGCAGCCCAGGCTTTCCTAGCAATATTAACTGCAATGGCAGCTCAGGCACCTCCCATACAATCCTTCCCCCCAGTTTCTCAAGCCTCCACATCTACTCCACCAGCTTTTTCACCACCTATGGCTTTGGGGTCCACCATAGCACTGACGGCAGAACAGTTTGAGAAACTCTTTGAGGAATGGATGCAGAAGTATCAGAACAGAAATACTCTCCAGTACCAGAGCAATTTTCGATCACCGCTGGCTAGAGAGATTCTGGCTGCCCCATTCCCAAACATACGGTTGCCGAACTTGCCTAAGTACAATGGTAGCGCTGATCCCAGGGCTCACCTTGATCAATTCCACCATACAATGCTCATCCATACTACGGATGATGCTGCCATGTGCAAGATTTTTCCTCAGACGCCAATGGAGTCAGCTCAAATATGGTTCAGGATTTTATAGCGAGTTTTACCCAGTTCAGCGACATGTTTATTGCAAAATTTGTGGCTGTTATCCGACCTACTAAGGTTTCTGCGGATCTTAATTTGGTTCGGCAGGACAAGGGTGAGACTTTGCGAGCATATGTTGAGAGGTTTAATGCGGTAGCAATGGATATTTAGGACTTGAACCTAGAGGTGGCCAACAATGCCCTGATATGAAATACTCGGTGCTAAGACTTTAACGACTCTCTCAGCAAGAAGCCCTCGAGTGACTTTACCAAGCTCATGTCTCGAGCTCATAAATATATAAGGATGGATGAAGCCTGATGGCTCCGAAATAGCTCTCTGTATGACGATACTGGCCGAGACTTATATAGATCAACGCAGGAGCGAAGCACGGGGAAGAGTGAGGCGTGAAATCGAGGATCGGGCAGCTCGCACCGGGCCTATATAGTTTCGTCAAATCCCACAGATCGAAAAGAGGAGAAGTGGACACCGTTGAGTGCGTCGAGGGCACAGATTCTGAAATGGCTAAAAGAACATGACAAGGTGAACTGGCCTAGGCCCATGAGGGAAAGTTCTGGTAGGGATCAGAACCTCTATTGTGCGTTTCACAGGGACAAGGGCCATGAGACGAACGATTACAATCAGCTCAAGAGGGAGATTGAGTTCTTGATCAGGAAGGGAAAGCTCACCCAGTTTATCAAAGGCGATCGAACTAGAGACAGATCCCACTCTCCTCGCCATCAAGATAACCGGGCAAGCACCAGTAGAAGGGCTCCAGTTGGCGTCATACATTATTGCGGGGGGTAACCATTATGACGTCTTTGAGGATTCTCGGAAGAGGAAGGCGAAGGAAATGTTCTCCCTAGACTCCAAACCCCCTCCGGCAGGTTATGAGGTGAAATTTTCTAACTCGGATGGTGATCATATCAAACAACCGCACACAGACTCCTTGGTGGTGGAGGTCGTAATTCAAGATTACCTAGTCCAGCGTATTCTTGTGGATATGGGTAGTGAGGTCAACCTCATCACCCTGTAGGCATTTAAGGCCTTGAAAATATCGGATAACATCCTAGAATCGGCGTCTGCACCACTAATCGAGATATCGGGTCAGCCGGTCAAAGTAGAAGGATCCGCGAAATTGTCTTTTGAGCTCGAAGACGATGAGGTGACCTGGACTTGCAACAGCTGCTTCATGGTCATAGATATCCCATTGGCCTATAATGTCATCTTTGGGAGACCATTATTGGCGGGGGTTGATGCATATATCTCCATGCGAAAGTTGCTGCTAAAGGTCCCTACTTCTAGAGGCATGGCAGTGTTGCGAGGGAGTCAGAAAGCAGCTTGGGAAATGTACGTCACGATGCTGAAAGAAGCAAATTAGGCCATACCTTTGGATTCCCTGGATGTCTCCACTGGAAAAGAGCGTAGCCAGTCGATTCATTAATAGAAGTTGAAATTGTCCCGTGCCGGAAAGTGAAAATTGGGACGAGCAAGAAAGAGGAGGAAGTGCGGCCACTCATTATAGTACTGCAAGAATACGCAGATGTGTTCGCTAGGGAGCCTCCAGACATCAAGGGGATTTCTGCTGATATTATATGCCACTCATTGAACATCGGACCGAATAGCAAACCCGTCAAGCAGAAGAAGCGAAACCATGCCCCAGAACGGCAGATAGCAATGACACAAAAAACGGATGTCTTGCTCAAGAACGGGTTTATCCGAGAGGTTTTGTATCCAGACTGGCTTTCCAATGTGGTCTTAATGAAAAAAGCCAATGGAAAATGGAGAATGTGCCTAGATTTCATAGACCTCAATATGTCTTCCCTAAGGACTGCTATCCTTTGTCGAACATTGACCTCCTAGTTAATTCGATGGTCGGATTCGAGGAGTATGCTTTCTTAGATGCTTCATCTGGTTACCACCAGATCTCAATGAACCCGGATGATGAAGAAAAGACAACATTCATCACTCACCAGGCCACATACTGCTACCGGGTGATGCCATTCGGATTAAAAAAATGCAGATGCTCCATATCAGAGATTAATGAACAAATTATTTGTTAATCAGCTTGGTAGAAACATGGAGGTGTACATGGATGACATGATCATCAAAGTCATCTCGCGATCTTCCAACCGAGCTTACGAAAACCTCCCAGACTCTGAGAAAGTTTGGTTTGAAGCTCAACCCGGAGAAGTGCGCTTTTGGGGTGCAGTCCGACAAGTTCTTGGGGTTCATGATTTCGAAAAGGGGCATAGAGGCTAATCCAGCCAAGATTCAAGCCATTCTACAGATGGAACCTTCGAAATCCATTAGGGATGTGCAGAAACTTAATAGCAAGGTGACAGCCCTTAGTAGGTTCATCTCTTGTTCGGCTAAGTGTTGTCTCCCCTTCTACAGGGCGCTCAAAAATTTGAAGAGATTTGAATGGAACTCGGAGTGCCAGCAAGCTTTTGAAGAGCTGAAATAGTTTCTTGGCACACCCCCATTGCTGAGTAGGTCATAGCCGGGTGATGTCCTGTACTTGTATCTCGCAGTTACTCCCGGGGCTGTGGGATCGGTTCTAATCAGAGAGGAAGGTAGTCATCAGTTTCCCATTTACTACGTCGGCAAGGTGTTGAGAGGTGCCGAACTTAATTATCCTATCTTGGAGCAATTAGCCCTCTCATTGATCGTCACGATGATTAAACTTCGGCCCTATTTTAAAGTGCATACAGTGGTAGTCCGAACCAACTCTAATCTCATAAAAGTACTTCAAAGGCCAAAAGCATCCGGCAGACTCACAGAATGGGCGGCTCGATTGGGTGAATTAGATGTTCGGTATGAGTCCCGCCAGGCCATGAAAGCTCAAGTTTTAGCAAATTTTGTAGTCGAGCTGCATGCCTCGCCCCCTAAATCGGCCACCCGATCTTGGAAATTGTTTATTGACGGAGCTTCCTCGTCGGAAGGAGCGGGCATTGGGGTAGTACTAATTGGACCCGGGTGGATAAGCATTAAAGGAATGGCTCACATAGCTTTCCCAGCCTCCAACTATATGGCTAAGTACGAGGCTATGTGTTTTGGATTACAGCTCTCCATTGAGGTAAAACCTGATTCCCTGGTCATCTTTTCGGACTCGCAGTTGGTGGTAAGCCAGTTGCTTGGCAAATTTGAGGCTAAGGAGAGCACCATGGTTTGATACAAGGAATTAGTTGCCCTGCTGTTGTTCCAATTGGAGAAGGGAGGATGTACGTGGTCAATAGAGCAGATTCCTTGGGCCGAGAATTAGGGGGCAGATGCCTTGGCTAAACAGGCCTCCAGTCAAACCAGGGTATCCTCAACGGACGTTGTATGGTCGGTAATGGCATCTCCAACATATGAAACTTACAAAGTACAATTGGGCAAGCCGATGGATGGTTGGCATTTGTCGATATATCAATACCTGGACTCGGGATTGCTACCAGATGATCAGGTTGAGGCTCGAAAGATAGTCCGGTGGTCCAACATGTATGCCATCTTGGATGACAAATTATACAAGTGATCATTCTCACATCCTTGGACTCTATGTTTGAGCGTCAAAGAAGGTGATTATGTATTCCAGGAGATTCATGAAGGTATTTGTGGCGCTCATGAAGGTGCACAGGCAATCGACCGCAAGGCTTTGTTACGGGGGTACTATTGGCCCACGATGGAGAAGGATACCAGAGGATTCATTCAGAAGTGTGGCAATTGCCAACGGTTCGACAATATACTGGATCAACGGGCGACCCCGCAAGTACCCATTCAAAGCCCTTGGCCATTCGCTCAGTGGGGAATTGATATCCTTGGTCCTTTTCCATTAGCCACTTGGCAGAGAAAGTTCCTGGTAGTAGCGGTGGATCACTTTACAAAATGGGTAGAAGCAGAGCCCCTGGCTACAATTACTCTGGCAAATGTCATCAAGTTTGTTCAGAAGGCTATAGTAACTAGGTTCGGCATTCCGCACACAATCATTTCTGACAACGGCAAGCAGTTTGATTGTGCTTCCTTTAAAAAGTATTGCGCGAATTTGAATATTCAGCTGTGTTTTACCTCGGTGTATCATCCCCAGTCAAATGGAATGACTGAAGTCACAAACCGAACTATCATTGCCGGTTTAAAAAAGAGGCTCGATGAAGCGAAAGGCCTTTAGGTCGACGAACTTTCTCATGTACTTTGCTCATACCGGACCTCACCTAGAGCAACCACCGGCCACACTCCTTTCTCATTGACATATGGGACGGAAGCTGTCATCCCATGTGAGATCGGCATCCTGAGCATCCGAACTTCTTCATATGATGTCAACAAGAATGAGGCTTTTCTCTTATATCACCTGGATCGGTCGGAGGAAATTAGAGAGTCCGCACAGTTGCAGTCAGCGATACATAAGCAGAGAATGTCATCATACCATGATCGGTACCTCAGGGCTCGATCCTTTCGGGTCGGACAGCTTGTTCTAAAGAAGGTTGTTGCAGCTCAAATGGCCTCCGGGGTTAGAAAGCTAAGTCCGAATTGGGAAGGTCCTTATATGATACATGAAGCTCATGGGACCGCCTATAGGTTGAAGGACCTCTCGGGAAAGTTGCTCCCCCACTTTTGGAAAATCTCCAATTTGAAATGTTATTTTTAGTAAATAAGCTCATTTCGGCATAATTGCCACGAGCATTTCTTATTATGGTTACTTGTAAAACTTCATTTCGGCATAGTCGCCACAAGCATCTGTAATTTTTGTAAGTTGGGCACAACTAAATAGCTATCTGAGCATAGCTTATTATCAATAAAAAGCTCAATTCGGCGAACATCGCCTTGGGCATTTGAATTAAATCTGTTTAAATCCATATCTACGCCATTAACGTTGACCGAACACAAGGCATCATTCATTCCAATATGCAATCCCAAGGCAATTATCTAGTTCGAAAAAATCTATTTTATATATATAGAAGCAAAATTACAGATACAGAAACAAAAATCAAATGTTCAGCTTTCAATCGTCGGGGTAAACTTCATAGGACTAGTCCATGTTCGGATGCCGATCCTTCACTGATTGAATCAGTTTACCCCCAAAAGAAATACATTCGTTGGCAGCCATATCTACCACCTGGTACTCGAGGTCCGCACACTTTTGCTCCAACGCGGCTTTTTCTTTTTGCATTGCTTCTTGGCCGCGTTGAGCTTTACCCAAGCTAGATTCGATAGCTCGCCTTTTTTCTCTCCCCTGTGCTAGGAGAGCTTCAACCGCTGCGGCTCCTTCCTTGGCCTCGACAACCTCACCCGACAGTGCAAGCATTTTTCGCTCGGCCTCGATCGCCCGTTTCTCTGCGCCCTCCATCCTCGCCCTCGTCACACCAAGCTCATGCTGGAGCCGAGTCACCTCTTTTTCTGCCTTATTGCGCAGACTGATAAGTGTGTTCATTTTGCCGATTACGGCTCCCGTCAGCATGCTTCCCTGTAGGCATAATGGAGGGAGATGAGTTCGGATTACAATTGCAATACAATTAATGAACACTAGCACAAACTTACCTCCACTTCGTGTCTCTTCATAACATTGCTCAATTGATTGGCACTGAGATGTAGTAGTGGGGCGGTCTCCGCAGGCACGCAAGACATGAGATGAGCGAAAGTGTTGAAGTCCGGGTTGTCTTTGGACCATGCTCTCCCTTGTCGCTGCCATAATTGTCGAACATTGTCAGACAAAGTTTTCAATTCCTCGGCCCATAACCTCAAATTAGGATCGGGTGCTCTCTCTCTGCCTGGTCAATGGTGTTCGGCAGAGGTCAATGGAGGGGGAGAGCCATCAGGCACCATTATCGGGGATGCCGGTGTTGCCATGGACATGGGACTCCAGCTTGGAACGCTTAAGGCCGGGCCAGTGGTTGCCGGAGAGGCCTCGCTCGGGTCAGCAGTAGTGGTGTACGATCCTTGATGCTTGATGTTGGTGAGCGATTAGATATGTACACTGCACAAGAGACAGCTTCAGCCCAAAACTCCTTAGGCATATTCTTAGCCTTCAACATGCTTCGTGCCATGTTAAGAATTGTTCTATTCTTCCTTTCCGCAACGCCATTTTGTTGTGGTGATCTAGGGACTGTTAAAGGACGTCGAATCCCATGAGCCTCACAAAATTCGTTGAACTCTTTTGAGGTGAACTCGCCTCCTCTATCGGACCTTAGAGCCTTGATTTTGTAGCCACTCTCCCTTTCTACAAGAGCCTTGAAGATCTTGAATGCAGCAAATGCTTCAGACTTTTGCTTCAAGAAGTAAACCCATGTCTTTCTACTAAAATCATCAATAAAGAGGATGAAGTATTTGTTGCCACTAAATGATGATGGATCAATTGGCCCACAAACATCGGTGTGAACAAGTTGGAGTGGCTTGGTTGCTCTTGATGTGGCCTCCTTTGGAAAACTCTTTCTTGCATGCTTGCCAAGAAGACATGCGTCACAAATTTGATTGGGATGATTGATTAAAGGCATCCCTTTCACCATCTTCTTCTCCCCCATATCTTTGAGTGCGCCAAAGTTCAAGTGCCCAAATCTCATGTGCCAACGCTATGCTTCCTCCTTTATCGTAGCCTTCAAACACTTTACATCAAGTGTATTGAGATTCAATGTGAACATTCTATTCCTTGACATAGCGACCTTGGCAATCAATGTACCATTTTGATCTCGAAGCCAAAGACATTTATTTTTCATGTGAATATCATACCCCTTTTCTAAGAGTTGTCCTATGCTTAAAATATTGCTTTTTAACTTGGGCACATAGTAGACATCATTAACAAGTTTATGGCTACCATCTTTGGAAGAAATGATAATTGTACCTATGCCTTCAATTTGAATTTTTGATGAGTCCGCAAAAGACACATTACCCCATGCATTTTCATCGAGCTCCACGAACTTTTCCTTTAGTCCACACATATGGTTGCTTGCACCGTTGTCTAAATACCACGAGCTCTTGTCATCCTTCTCTCCCCCTTTGAGTGCTAGCAATAAAGTTGATTCATCTTCATATTCTTCCTTGCCATCCATAAGATTAGCTCTTGTCTCACCATTATTCAAGGAACTATAGCATTCCCAAGAATAATGGCCCAACTTATGACAATTGTAGCACTCGATGTTGGATTTTTCATACCTCCTTTCATTTGTCTTCAAATTATGGCCTCGCCCTCTACCTCTTGCACTTCAACGACCTCTACTTGATTGAAAATTTCTTGCCTCATAATTGAAATTGTATTGGCTACCTCTTCCTCTTCCACCTTGGCCACGTCCATGGCCTCGTCCTCTTCCTCGTCCACGTCCTTGTTGGCTTTCTCCTCTATCTTCCTTCAAACAAGCCTTGGCTTTTAGAGCTTGCTCTAATACTTCTCCTTGTCTTCTACTAATCTTGTCTTCATGGGCTTGCAAGGATCCCTCTAGTTGTTCAATAGTCATCTCCTCCAAATTCTTTGATTCTTCAATAGAGCACACCACATAATCAAATTTTTGAGTGAGAGTTCGAAGGATTTTCTCCATCACACGAACATCCTCCACCTTGTCGCCATATCTCTTCATTTGATTTGTTATCGCCTTTACTCTCGAGCAATAATCCGAAATTGATTGGGATTCCTTCATCTTCATTGCTTCAAAATCCGTTCTTAGAGATTGAAGCCTTACTTTCTTTACCTTTTCTACTCCTTGGAAAGACTTTTGCAAGATCTCCCAAGCTTCTTTTGAGGTAGTTGCATCGGCCACCTTTGCAAACATTGAATCATCCAAACATTGGTGGATGATGGTGAGGGCTTGTTGATCCTTCTTTCTTGTCTTTACCAATTCATTTCTTGCATTTTGAGACAAGACTCCTTCATCGTGTGGCTTCTCATATCCTTTCTCTACTATCTCCCATGCATCATGTGAGCCTAGTAAGGCTTTGATTCGAAGACACCAACTCTCATAGTTATCTTTTGTAAGACGAGGGTATTGGAATGAAATCATATCAAAATTGGATATTTTTTTTTCACTCTCTCTCCTTTTTTTTTCTCACAACTTACTCACTCTATTTTTTTTTCACACACTCACAATAGCCCAAGGAAAATTCTTTTCTGATGTGGAAGATCAGACTATGCTGCAACCACAGAGCATACTAAGAAAGAAACTTGGCTCTGATACCACTTTGTTAGAAGGTGGAAGAGAGAATATAGAGAGAGTGAATTAGAGAGAAGGATATAACACTCAAATATTTGGCTTGCATAAAACACTTGGTACAAGGAGTATTTATAGGGAGTTTTGGGATCACACTAGAATTAAAAATTATTAAATACCTAACACCCTTCCACCTAACTTAAATATCTAACCACTTTCTATCTAACTTATTGAATACCTAATTACTTTTACCTAATCACTTTCACCTAACCACTTTCCACCTAACTTAATAAATATCACATTATAATTCTAAAATAAAATATTTCAAGGGGAAATCTAGAAATTCTAAAATTCAAATTAAACATATTTTTAACACCTACCACCAGTGGGCTCTTTGATGAATTTCCTCTTTTTTCTATTGTCTGATGGCATACCCCTCTTTGACTTCACATATTTAGTGTCCCTGGCTATCTTAGTCCCTTCAGGTTTACTGCCATCAAAACTTGAACTACGAGATCTCTCATTTTCCTCATTTTTTCTCTTTTTCTTTGTATGATGTACAGAACCATTTTCCAAAGAGATAGAACCCATGTCTTTGTGCTTTCGTTTGTCCGCCCTAGAAAGATGCATGTTGAACAGCAATTACAGTTGTCAGTTCTTTTGTTTGCTCCTCTTTCTTAGAAGTGGAAAGTGGAAAGCTCTCAAATTACATTGAAAGAATAGATGGAGAAGAGAACAAGAAATGAAGTTGAGAAGATTATAGCCAGACCTCTTGCTAGATGAATCTGTAATCATCGGTTCCACATCAGTCGTGCCAGCTTCTCTGGAAGTCAACTTATGATGACGGTTCTGCAAGGATTAGGCACGAAGCTAAGCAATATTTTCATAAAAAATGACCACGCTATAGACAAAAAGATTTTATCAGGAAGCTTATCAGATCCTTGCTAAGCTAAATAACACTACTTGTCCATCATAATAACTGATATATTCCCATGCCTGGGCACACACATTAAGATATGACCATAACTTGTTTCCTCTTCTCATTTATTAATAGTCCCTCGTAAACTCATTTCATTCTATTATGGTAAGGCTCAGTAGCAGCCAAATTAACTTATAACAAAGGGAGCTGGAGCTATCAAAAGAACGAGTGCAACCAAAGATAAAGATAACGGAATGCAAAAACAAACAGCATGGAGAAGAAAGGACAGTAATCAGGTCTATCAATAACTTGCTGGAAACTAATTTTCGATCAAAACCAACAAAAACAGTTTATTTTAAGCTAAAAAATTTACATTAAAAGTAGCAATGCAATGATCTGAATCACTTCTTAATGTAATTTGAATTACATCCAAGGAGTTGGACAATTAGAGCATTTGCTCAACAGAGTATTTAATGGCCCATTTTTGCCAGCTGCTTGCAGAAACGAAGCCCCAGGCACAAGCACACAACATATGAAAAGCACGTGGTTTTCTTTGCTACCAGATCCAAATGTTTCGGATCATAGAAACTTGTTAACTAAATTACTAAAGGCAAGTCAATGAAGTCAAATGAACGTTCCAGAGATTAAATACAGTCAAAATTTTATAAGCCAACATTTGCAGAAAAATAGAGGAGGGCAAAACGGCCTCCGGGGTTGAAAAGCTAAGTCCGAATTGGGAAGGTCTTTATATGATATATGAAGCTCATGAGATCGCCTATAGGTTGAAGGACCTCTCGGGAAAGTTGCTCCCCCACTCTTGGAACATCTCCAATCTGAAACGTTATTTTCAGTAAATAAGCTCATTTTGGCATAATCGCCACGAGCATTTCTTAAAATTGTTACTTGTAAAAGCTCATTTAGGCATAGTCACCATGAGCATCTGTAATTTTTGTAAGCTGGGTACAGCTAAATAGCTATCCGAGCATAGCTTATTATCAATAAAAAAAGCTCAGTTCGGCAAACATCGCCTCAGGCATTTGAATTAAATCTGTTTAAATCCATATCTACGCCATTGACATTGACCAAACACAAGGCATCATTCATTCCAATATATGCAATCCAAAGGGAATTATCTAATTTGGAAAAATCTATTTTATATATAGATGCAAAATTACATATACAGAAGCAACAATCAAAATTTCAGCTTTCAATCGTTGGGGTAAACTTCATCCAACCAGGGCCAGTCCATGTTCGGATGCCGATCCTTCACTGATTGAATCAGTTTACCCCCAAAAGAAATACATTTATCGGCAGCCATATCTGCCACTCGGTACTCGAGGTCCGCACACTTTTGCTCCAACGAGGCTTTTTCTTTTTGCATTACTTCTTGGCCGCATTGAACTTCACCCAGGCTAGATTTGGCAGCTCGCCTTTTTTCTCTCTCCTATGCTAAGAGAGCTTCAGCTGCTGCGGCTCTTTCCTTGGCCTCGGCAACCTTGCCCGACTGTGCAAGCATTTTTCGCTCGGCCTCGCTCGCTCGTTTCTCTACACCCTCCATTTTTGCCTTCATCACACCAAGCTCACGCTGGAGCCGGGTTGCCTCTTTTTCTGCCTTATTGCACAGCATGATAAGTGTGTTCATTTTGCCAATCGCGGCTCCCGTCAACATGCTTCCCTGTCAGCATAGAGGAGGGAGATGAGTTCGGGTTATAGTTGCAAGACAAATTAATGAACACTAGCACAAACTTACCTCCACTTCGTGTCTCTTCATAACATTACTCAGTTGATCGGCACTGAGATATAGTAGTGGGGCAGTCTCCACAGGCACGCACGGCATCAGATGAGCGAAAGTGTTAAAATCCGGGCTGTCTTTAGACCACGCTCTCCCTTGTCGCTGCCAGAATTGTCGAACATTGTTAGACAAAGTCTTCAACTCCTCGGCTCATGACCTCGAATCAGGACCGGGTGTTCTCTCTCTGCCTGGGCAGTGGTGTTCGGCAGAGATTGATAGAGGGGGAGAGCCATCGGGCACCATTATCGGGGGTGTCGGTGGTGCCATGGACATGGAACTCCGGGTTGGAACGCTCAAGCCCGGGGCAGTGGTTGCCGGAGAGGCCTCGCCCGGGTCAGTAGTAGCTGGGTTACCTTCGCTTGGGACAGTGGCAGAGGCGCTTGCGCCTCCATTTTTCTGCTTCTTGGCCCTAATTAGTTCGGCTACGCTCGGATTTGAGTTTTTCTTCATGACTGCAAAAAAGCAAATAATAAGGAATAGATCAGCACCCGCACCCAAGGAAAAGAAGTGAAGTTTACCCTTTCTTTTTGAGCTCGGTCTCCGAGGTAGTGGAGGTACGCCGCACTGGAGTTGCAAATTTATATCAACCTTCTCCTTAGCTAGCTCCCTCCACCGATCTAGTGTTCGCTCCTCATCCTCACTGAGGATCAAAGGGTTGTCATTCCTATTCACGAATTGACCCCAGCGAGTTCGGAAGGGGAAGTCTGTTTCACTTTCTACCACGAAGAATCGGTACTTCCACTTCTTTAGTGACTCAGGATTTTCGACAAATACACCATAGCCAGCTCGGGATTTTATATAGTTATGATCTTCCCCGTTGGCTCGGAGTCCAATGTTGTGGGTAGCCCAGAAGCGTCTGAGGGTGAGATCTGTGTCATGCTCGGCGGACCATATTTGTAGCGCAGAGAGAGTGCGCCAGGCAGTTGGGTGCAGCTGGCCAATCCTCATGTCATAATAGTTCAGGACTTCTAGCTCGAAGGCTGTCAATGGAATATTTACTCCGGCTTCGAAGTCGGCTTCGTAGACGACTATTGTCTTCTTTCCTTGGAATTTGGCATTGGCCCTGAGAGAAGCGCCAGTGGCACGCACTTTGTATTCATAAGGAATGCCAAGCCTTTCTCGCAACGGGCCCATGTCACTAGAGGTTAGAACTGAGCTTACGCTGCCCACCCTAGGAAGTCTTCGTGGCTCCTTCCTCCCTTTCGGTTATCGTTGGCTGGTGCCGAGGGAGTCGGAGGGACTCTGTGCAGCAAGCCCTTCCTCTACCCTCATCCTTTCAACGGAGCTTTCAGAGGCACTCATGATAGAGAAGAGAAGAGAAGTACAAACCTGAAAATTTCAGGAAGGTGGTTCCGAAAGCAAGTTTGGGGGACTAAACGCCTGAGGATGGTCACCAACGAAGAGCAGCAAGATCTGAAAGTATCGATCTAAAAAAGCAAAGCAAGACGAAACTGAGAAGGTGGAAGCGATGAAAAAGGGAGAAAAGATAAACAAGGAAAATTAGGAAGTTGAAGGCGTGAAAGAGAAGTGAAATCCCTAAAGAGGAAATGCCATTTATAGGTAGAGTGAACTAGTGAGCGGAAGACAGGTGGCAGATGGTGAAGGGTTGTGTCAAGCGTCATTAAAGTAAGTGCGGGTATCAAAGCGTCACAATGATAGCGTGCAGACATCCTGGCTATCATTTTGCATTGAACGAGGCATTATCTTCTCCGTTTCTCACGCTTCACGTACTTGGTGGTTACCCTTTTGAATTGTTGATCAGCCGCCCAAATGACATAAATGTCATTGGGGGGGAGGGAGACTTGTGATAACCGAGCTATCATCTAACTAGTTCGGTTATCGCCCGTCTATCGAAATTCGGGTTAACCATGCTTCTAAGTTCAATTGCCAAAATGTCCAGAATTCTCTCCAGCAAGATAAGCTCGGTTTCTCGACAGTCCGGATAATTGGGGTAGCTCGGCTTCCGTTATTAAAGTAGCAGTTGCTCATTAAAGACCCATCATGAAGGCACATGGTCTGACATTGCCATAAATAATAACGCAACATTTTATTGCGTTTTCGGAAAAACAAAAAAAAACAAAAAAAAACCAATTTTTCTAAGTGACTTTTTTTATTATTAGTGTTTTTTAAAAAAATAATTTGATTTCTAGAGTGTTTTAAAAGATATTTGGAAAACTGGGATTTTTTGCATTTTCATAGCAAAGCATTGCAGAAATGAAAATCCATTTCCGCAATGCTTTGTTGCAGAAATGGATTTTTTTTTTTTTATTTATTAATTGCAGCTTGCCCCCAGCCCCCACCCAATCCATTTCCGCAACACTTTGTTGCGGAAATGGATTGAATTTTTTTTTCTTTAATGGGGAAGTTGATGCAGCTTCCCCCCACCCAACCGGCAGCCAGTTGGCTGCCGGTTGCCCCCCCTCCCCCTCCCCCCACAACAAAACCTTTTAAAAATAAAAATAAAAAATATAAATTCAATTTTATTTTTTATTTTATTAATATGAATAAATAATATATATATTATTTCATTAAAACAAAAATATTATTCAATTTTAATTATGTACATAATAAATATAGTATTTTTATTTTGAATTATTTTAATTGGACAAATATTACTAATTTTTTATTTTAATAAATTGTTATTAAACTACAATTTTTTTATCCTATTTATTAAATAGAGTAAGAAAAATATTTATTCATATTAATAAAATAAAAAATAAAATTGAATTTATATTTTTTTTATTTTTAAAAAAAAGTAGGATTTTGTTGTGTGTGGGGGGGGCAACCGGTAGCCGGTTGGGTATTAAAGGAAAAAAAAATTCAATTCATTTTCGCAACAAAGTGTTGCGAAAATAGAATGGGTGGGGGCTGGGGGCAAGCTGCAGTTAAATAAAAATAAATAAATCCATTTCCGCATTGCGGAAATGGATTTTCATTTTCGCAATAATTTGTTACGAAAATGCAAAAAACTCAATTTTTTCAAATATTTTTTGAAATACCTTAGAAATCAAATTATTTTTTTAAAAAATACGAATAATAAAAAAAATCCATTTTTCTAATAACTTACTGACACATACAATTTTTATAATTTTTTTTAAATATTATTAAAAAAAATTCCCTTTAAAATTCAAGTTCAAAACTTTTTATTAAAAAAAAAATTCAAGTCATAGTATGACTTCATACAATATATATCATTAAAATAATTTTTAGATGTCATTTGCTATTTTTAGAGGTCCAGTCAAATGTTGGTCAAACCGGATAACCTTTAAAATGAGCCGGGCATTTTTTTTATTTTTGACTTTTAGAGATCTATTTGAGTTTATTTTTTCTCCACATTCTACCCTCGGACTCCTTGTGACTAGAATTTTCCGATGGTCAAATAAAATATTTTTTACTTTCAGGTGTAATTTTTGTCCCCGTGCATTATTTTTCATCGAAAAATACTATTTACGACTAACCCGATAACTCAGCCATTACAAATTTAACTAACAAAATACGCATACGCATACACATTACACAATAATAATACAGCGGGACAGTTTAAGAAAAAAATCTTGTTCATTAAGGCAAAAGTTTTAATATTAAAAAAATAATGAAAAAAAACACCCATTGGGTCGAGGAAGAATGACCCAAGTGGGTTGTATTTTATGTGGGTAGATTTTTGGTGGATTTAAATGGGTCAATTTTTTAGTTGGGTTGGGTTTGGGTTAAATTTTTTTTGGGTGGATTTGGGTGAGTTGTTGGATTTGGGTTAATTTTGACACCTCTAAGTCATACAATCACACGTCATGTTGATTAAATTTGTTTATGAAATACTACTTTGAGATTACTCATACATGGAGAACCCGACCCATCTATGAGGTGGATAATTAATTAAGAGAGAGAAAAGAAGCGGGACGTGCTTTCGTGGAGCTAGGAGAAAAGGAGCGGCTCCTGTAGCCTCACCCTCGCAACTTTAGGCAAAGTAATAAAAACATTAAAAAGAAACACACCCAAATTCAGAAAGATATGGGAATCACACCCGCACCGAAGTCCAAGTCTAACTCCACCGATAACTGGGGCATGGGATTGCTCCTCGTCTTCTTCCCTGAATCTAATTCCTCCGCCGTCCCAACCTCCACCTCCACCTCTACCGCCGTTCTTGATAAACCTTCTTCTTTCTCTTCCTCAACCCCATATAGTATTACAAAAACCATCAAAAGAATCAACTCTAACAATCCTATCCTTACTAAAACCCAATCCACTATTTCTATTTGTGCTCTTCTTCTCTTCTTCACTCTACTCCTCTTCACTCTCTCCACCTTTGAACCTACCGCCGCCCCTAAAACCCCTCGCCGGTTCCTCCCTCAAAAACTCCCCACCACTACGCATCACAAAGTTAATTACTTCTCTTGGTTCCCCACAATTTCTCACTCCCAAAATGCCATTAAAACAATTGACTTTGCTCTCCAAGGAATGGGTAAGCTTTATATTCGTGGGACTAAAGCCATGAATGATCTTGTTGTTGGTCATGTAGTGGAAGATACAATTGGAGATGAATTCAAGCTTTTCTTGAGGCTTTTACACAGGTCTGGTCTCACTGCTAAAGCCGACGTCGTTTTTATTTTCCCTTCTTCTTACTCTGCTTCAAGATTCGAACCTTTGATTCAAGAAGAGGCCAGCTCGTTCTTCAAACTCGTTCATCTCCACAGAGAATTGAACAGGACGAGTCATGACTTGGTGTCGGCGGCTAGGTTTGATGTGACTCAGTTTGTGAAGCATGGGAACAAGGAAGTGGGAGAGCCTTTATGGGGGAGGAGAATTCGAGTTGGTAATCTTAGTGACTCGAAGGAAAGCGGAGGCGAGTTGACTCGTTTGAGTTATGGATCGGTTGTGGGTTTCGAAGCGAGTGAACTCGATCCTGAGAACTCACTTGCTGGGTTTTTAGACCACGTTCCTATGAGTTTGAAAAGATGGGCGTGTTATCCAATGCTGCTTGGTCGAGTTAGGAGAAATTTTAAGCACGTAATGTTAATGGAAGTGAAGAAGTTGATCTTACTGAGTGACCCACTAGGCCGAGTCAGGAATCATAGTCCCGAGTCGGTGTACATGTCAACTAAACAAGAAAGCACTACAAGCAAACATGGGAAAAGGAACTCAGAAAAAACTCCGCAAGTTAACTCAGCAATTTTAATGGGTGGAACTCGGGGAATTCGTCGGTTTTCAAGCGCAATGTTAACAGAAATCGTTCGAGTTGCCATGCAACATAAGAAGAAAAGCTTAGTTACAGAGTCAGCAATTTTGAGTCAACTCGCTGGCAATGGGCATATATTGAAGAACATTGAATTGATGAGGTCAAGTGAGTCAATCCCGGAAGCGAGTTCAGTGAGTGGGTCAGGCTCAAAATGGTGGGATCACAAAATAATCCAACGTGGTAATGCTAATCATGATATTAATTCAATTATTATGAAGCATATATGCTCATGGGAATTAGATTCTTCTGTTTATAGAGATTGCCATCGCTATGGAAATTAAAAAAAAAAAAGAATAATAATGGGAATATATTTGTTTTTTCTAATTTCTATAGTTACCCAATCAGTTTTGTTTTTACATGTAAATGTTAATTTATGAATGAGAAAATATTATTCAAATTTTTAGAATGGATTTATTCCAAAGTGATATCAGCAGTTATGATTGTATTGTATGACAACAAAATAGCAAAATAATACCCATTTTGGATTTTATATAAATTAGCTGATTCCAATTGATTTCTTTGTATTTTTTAATTAATATAATATTAGATTAACCATATATTAATAACATGTTGTTAACTTGTTATTGACTCATGTTTGTATATTGAATTGAACAACTTTGTGTATCGATTTAGAGATCTGATTTCAGAATATTTTTCGCACTTAAACTCTCAACTTCATTTATTCACCCAGTGACTAAGTCATATAGTTTAATTTTGGTAAATCTTTAAATAATAATAATAATAATAATAATATTCTTAGTAACTTCATTATGTTATTTGTGGATATATTTCCTTTGTGGTTCTACTTCTGTATATTAATAACTTATGACTTGTAATAAATAAATAAAAATGTCCTCTTCTTCCAATTATAGCAAATTTTAGAGATAATTATTATGTATTGTGTCTCAAGCTTCTCACTTATATTATAAAATAATTAGTATGATATTATTATGTGGTGGAATAAAAGTGTATATATTGTATTATTTTTATTTCATTAAGGGCGTGCAAAATTAAATCGAACAGTGAGCAAGTTAGCATGTTTGGTTCAATTTTTAGTTATTCTCGTATGAAAGTTCAATTTTTTTTCCGATACGATTCTCAAAATTCCAAAATAATAAAAATCAAACTGACAGAAATTTCTAAAATTCTATTATTTTTTATAACAATATATATATTTTAATAATAAAATATATATAATAAAAATCTCTAAATATTTAAAATCGATTGAACCGAGCTAATCGATATATATTAAATGTCAGTTTCATACAAAATATCAATTTGATTTGATTTTAATTTTTAATTTTTTCAATTTAATTAGATTTCAAATCTAGCCAACTTTTTGCGCAGCTCACAATAATAAGTTGATAGTGGAATAAGTTATATTGTTTGTTTTAAAGGTAAAAGAAAATAGAATGGTGCTTATTTTAAGGCGAGGAAAGTGGGTGGTCATGGAGAGAATGTGAGTAACCTACGCGGAGGGAGAAGTGATTAATGGGCATGTGCGGATGTGCTTTATTTACTTCGCCGCGTTATTTATGTCTTTTTTTTTTTTCTAATTTAAAATATTTATTTAACACCATTAAATTGATACTATCATCCGTACATTCCAAACAAGAAATTTCGGTTTGTTTAAGTAAAGAGGGTTTACTTTCACTTTATGCTCAGCTTCTATGTGCCTAACTAAACCTACTAATTTAATTCACGTGCCATTAATATAACCACCACACTGTGTATCAGTTCCTGATGTAAAACGATTCAAAATTTTGTAATTAATAAAAGGCAAATTACATTTTTGACCTTTTCAAATTTTATATATTGAATTCTTATATTTTAATATAAAAAAAAACATAATTTTTAACTAATAGAATTAACATGCATGCGTTTCAATCAATCAGTAAATGATAAATTCACTCATTCATGAATTTTTAAAACTCTTTATTGGGTCTTTATACAAAGTAAAATTTCAATTAAATTCTTATATTTTAATACTATGAGGTAGCGTACAATTTTTAATTAATGGGACTAATATATTTGTATTTTAATTGCCATTAAAGGAATGTACGATAATCCAGGGTATAAATTGATGTGCAAATATATATGGTGTGAGCAATTCTAAATCGTAGGATCAAAATTCATTTTTAGGGTTTTTAAAAAAAATTAAAAATGTGGTACTAGAATTAAAAAAAAAAAAAAAAGATTTTTAGAGTATTGAAAAATCGATCGTGAAACCATGGATTTTTGACACGTACGAAGCCACGATTGCATCAATATTATTTGTGGATTTTGATATAGGTCACTTATTGAAATATTTGGTTTTATGGCTATTTTGAGAACAAACCAACTTATACAATGACCCTTTTGTGCATATGTACTTAACGATTCTATATCTTTTTTCTCTTTTATTACCAATTCTTATAATGCATATATATGTAGTTTATCTTCTTGTTGTCTGCATGATTTCGACAAATATAACAAACTCTATTTTTCTTTGTTAATTTTAAGAGTATAATAGCATCTTTTTTTTTTTTATTAATCTTATAAATAGTAAAAATGTTGAAATTCAATCATTATTTATTTTCCAGTGTCATAAATTTTTAAAAGAGAAAGAAAGTAGACGGGCAATCAGGTCAGGTTGGTGGATTTGGGTTTGGATTCTCTTATATCAAGCTGGAAAAGTCTTTATGTGAAGAGGAGAGAACGAACCGATCGGACGAGAAAACCCTGCAGTAAGAAATGCCCGGTCCGACCAGACGTAAACACTCCAAAGTTTAAGTTAGTAGGTTAGAGAGAGAAAGTGGTTTTAGAGATAGAATGCTAGAGATTCAATACCTAATGCCATCGTTGGCTGGGCTATTTATATGAGATGATTGAGGGGTACTTGAGTGCCTAGACAGTGATTACTGGCTGTCAGAGCAGGTATTCGGCGGCGTGACAGGGAGCAGGTGGTAGGCATGGGCGCTGTTTTGTGTCAGGCGGCTGATGGGACTGGCGGTCACATCAGCCAATCGGGCGTGTGCGCTGCTTAGGAGCTCATGCCTGCTGCTCTTGGTTGTTGGGCGTTGGGACTTGCCAGTTAAGTGGGCCGACTGGATGGGCCTTAGAGCAAATGGTATTTACTGTGTTATCACTTGTCCCCCCTCAACAGGTCCGATCGGGCATGAATTCGCCTTTTGTGGTCCCGTTCGGATGGAGTCAATACTGAAATTTCCAAATCCGAAGGCGCGCGTTGGCGAAATTTTTGAATTTGTGAGGCACTTTTCTGAAGAGACACGCTTGCCTGGACATCTGTTTCCATTTAATGTTGCAGGTGCTCCGAGGGTGACGCTTCGTTCTGCGTACAGCCATAATGTCTTTAACACGTGGCATTCTTCTAGTGGTGAGACGGTTGGCGTGCTCCGGAAGCTCTGACCTATAAACAGGGGATTTCTTAAGAATTTATTTTTTACTTTTTGCAATCCCTAACGAAACTCTGCCAAAATTCTTTCTCAACTCCCAGATTTTCGCAATCGCTGCTTGCTCCTTCTTCAAATTTCCTATGTCCCTTTTACCAAGTAAGTAACTCCCTTTTGCTTTCTCGCCTTTTCTTTTCTTTTCATTCTCCTCCTGCATTCATCCACTCAAGAAATAGGGATTTGCATATTTCGCCCCCCCTTCTTGTTAAGAATGGCCTCCAGTAGTGGCAAAGTACTAGACAGGAGCTTCTTAAATGAATACAAAGACAAACCGGCAGTCGAGCTATGCTCCCGACTAACCAGCGAGGAGGTGGCTGAGGTCCTTGCTACCTATAGCTTCCCTGACGACATCTCTGTAGCGCCATGCGCATATTCAATGGCAGTGACAGAGGGGCCCTTCGGAGAGCATAACAACGAGTGGTTCATCTGCCACCGTTGGAGCCTGGATGCAGGAATGCGTCTTCCTTTCGGTGCTTTTGAGATAGCCGTGCTAGAGGGATATGGCATCGCTAATTATCAGCTGCACCCGAATGGATGGAGGACCGTGGCTTGCTTCAAAATTCTGTGCATCTTGGAGGGAGCGGCCCCAACGCTCGACCTCTTCACACATTTTTTCTATATCTCTTGCCGAAGCGATGGATCGGAATTCTTCTTCACAAGCCGACCAAAGAAGAAGCTCATTAACATTCCCACCTCGATGAAGGGCTTCAGAGAGAGGTATTTCCTGGTGGGAAGAAGTGGCGGATTTGGGTTGAGCTTGGCCCGATCGGCGGGGTTTAACATTCTGAAGGACCAGGCCGCTGGTCAGCCTATGTATGAGGTTGACATGAAAAAACGGATGGACGCCTTAGCGAGGAATGGGGGACCTTTCGAGTCCAAGCAGCTGCTGGAGGCACTTCAGGGGCCCTCTATTCTCAGAGCTGCTCCGAATGCTGAAGCCGCTGCTGCTACAGAACGTGAGCATTAGGATCGGGCAGAGCAAAATGACATGAAGCATTAAACACGCATTGCATTTGCATGAAATATGTGCTTTGGCAAAGAACTTATCTTGTGTTTGTTTTTGTTGCAGCTGAGATGGCTGGTGGAAACGCTATGTCCAAACAGCTCGGTGAGCAGATCCGGCTGAGGCGTGAGTCCGATTGGCAGGCCCAAAAGCAGAGGAAAAGGAGGAAGATAGTGTCCTCTATAGAGTTGCAAGCCTCTTGGGGGGCTGTTGGCGCCTCTTCAGTTGCCGCTCCTATCGCCGCTGTCCCCATCTCCTCCGCTCTTTCAGCTTCTACCGTCGCGTCGAGCTTTGACGCTGAGGGCCGGCGAGCCCATAGTCGGCCCCTAAGACTGCCAGATGAGTCTGACGAGGATGACGCGCCTATCATCCAAACTTTTAGGGAGGTGGCTCAGGGGTGGCGTTCCGGCTGGACGAGGAGGCCCGAAGGAAGGCTGATGAGGCCGCTCGGAAGAGGGCTACCGACTTAATAGTCGATTTAGATGCTCGGGTGGCTGCTAGAGGCAAGGCCGTTCAGCAGGGCACCCTACCTGGAGAAATATTTCGCCGATCCGATAGGCGGCTCTTTCCCTTAAGGGAGTTCTTGAAGGAGAACTTCGGCAGTGACTGGTCACCTAGCAGAGTTGCTGCTTACATCTGTCGTGGCCTCTTTCAGGACGATGACTACAAGGACCTCAGGGACTCCAACCAGATCTCTCGGGAGTTCAACCTGATCAACCAGAATGTAATAGAGGTGAGTCCTAGGTGCCTTATCTGGCATTGCCTGATAGTTGACGACGTCCCACTACACTGAGCTCTCTATCGTTGTTCTTTTTCCTTTTGCAGCTGGCCAGGAGGACCCAATGCCTTCATGGGATGGCCAACCTTTGAAGGGGACGGGCTGAGGAAGGTGCCAAGGCCAGAGCGGAGGTAGACACTCGCTACAAGGCTGCCCGAAAGGAGGCCTTCGCCCTTCGCGCTGAAATGGCTGAACTGAAATGACAGTCCTCCGCTTCCCAATCAGAGACGGTGGCTCTGAGGAAGGAGGCCCACCAAAAGGCTCAGGAGTTGAAGGCTCGGCAGAGTGAGGCTGTTAAACTAAGGGGCGACCTTGCCCGCTTTTCTGCTGAGAATGCCTAGTGCAGGCGGTTCGAGGCAGATGCAACCAGATTAGATGCCGAGTGCAGAGAGCTGGCTGCTGAGAACGCCAAACTGAAGGTAGAGGGCGAACAACTTCACAAAGAGGGGGAGTCTCTGAGGACGTCTTAGGAGGAGAGGGAGGCTTCCTGGGCAAAGAGGCTCGAAGAGGAGCTTGTTGCTCAGAAAGAGCGCCTTCTAGATGAGCTACCAGAGGCTCAGGTAGAGTTGCTATCCCGACTAGTTCATGAAGCTGGGAGGCGCTTTCCTAGCGCCGATCTGGAGTGGATGGATGATCCAGCAGCATTGCCCACTCCTCTAAGTAGCGATAATGAGGAGGGCGCTCTTGAGGGGGAGGCAACTCAGGGAGTGTCTGGGGGAGATCTTTCGCTTCCAGAGGCTAATCAAGAGGCCCCAGCCGAAGCCGAGTCTGGGGTGCCTCCACCGCCTGAAGCCGAGTCCATGATGCCTCAACCAGCGGGGCCTGTCTTTGAAAGGGGAGCAGGGTCTTCACTACCTGTTGCCGACCCTTCTCAAGCCGCCACCAATCCAACTGCCGAGCAGACCGCCGATCCTCCTGGCAATGTAGATATTGTAGACATAGAGGGTTAGTATAGGAGTTTAGATTAGCTTTGCCCCCCCCCCCCCCCCCCCCCCTTTCTTTAATCTCTATAACAATTCGTTGTAAATTGTACAATTGAGACATTCTTAATAAAGTTGCATTTTTCTACAAAGTGTTGGTTTGCATAATCTCTGCGATCAAGAACACATAGATTTACATTGAAATTGTCAGTAGAATCGAGCTAAGTGCTACTTGTGGAATTACATAAAAATTGCAAGTACTTCCTGAATTCAAATGACCTTCAAGTCCTAATGGCCGATTGGTTCAATCTGGCTCGGGAGCATCATCGACCCTAACGGATGGAGGCAGTCCTCGCATTTTCGAATAGGGGGCATCCGGCCTAGCGGATAAGTTGTCCGACCCTCGCGTTTTCAATTCGGAGTGGGCATCGAACATAGCGCATGAGCCCTTCAGATTGCATAAAAATTGCATAATCAGGCTAAGTAATACTCGTAAAGTTGCATAAAGATTGCATAATCGAGCTAAGCAATACTCGTAAAGTTGCATATAGATTGCATAATCGAGCTAAGCAATACTCGTAAAGTTGCATAAAGATTGCATAATCGAGCTAAGCAATACACGTAAAGTTGCATAAAGATTGCATAATCAAACTAGGGAGGTGAGATCCCCCATAATAAAAAGACTTGGGGAGGTAAGATCCTCCATCATAACAGATTTAGGGAGGTGAGATCCTCTTAGTCGATCCTAACGGAGGTCTTCATCTTGCAAACAAATGAACATCAACTTTCGCATTTTCAGCTTGGGATGGATGTCAAGCCTATCGTATAAGTTATATATCATGCATAATTTGATCAAAGACGAAAGAAAGAACCTCTCTATTAATTAGGCAATTGCCAAGTTCTAATACATTATTAGAGATAGTACTTTTTAAGTACTTCGACATTCCAGCTTCTGGGGACATCTTGCACTTCTATAGTTCGGAGCCTATATGTACTCGGGATTAAGACTTTGGAGACCTCGTAGGGTCCTTCCCAATTTGGCATTAGCTTGCCCATCCCGGCATTTTTCGAGCCTAAGTCTGCCTTTCTGAGCACCAGATCACCGATATTGAAAGTCCTTGACCTCACCTTAGCATTGTGGTACCTGGCAACTCTTTGCTTTTAGGCGGCGATCTTAGTGTAGGTGTCCTCCCTCTTTCCTTCTATCAGATCTAGATCTTAGTGTCTTTCTTGAGCGTTCATCTGTTCAGAATAAAGCTCCGATCGGTAAGAAGGGAGGCCGACCTCTACCGGTATCATTTCCTCGGAGTCATAGACAAGGGTGAATGGGGTTTGATGAGTGCCCGTCCTGGGCAAAGTTCTATACGCCCACAGGACGCTCTATAGTTCTTCAGTCCAGTTGCCTTTTGCCCCAACCAATCGCTTTTTCAACCCTTCCAAGATGGTCCGATTGGAGACCTCAGTCATTCCATTGCTATGGGGGTGAGCGATCGACGTGAACCTCAGTTTGATGTTTAGGCCTTGGCAAAAATTTCTGAAGGTGGAGCTGTCGATCTGCTTGCCATTATCTGCAATAAAAACATTGGGCAAGCCATACCTACAGATGATGTTTTTCTAAGTGAAGCTCTTGACCCTCGCGGCTGTAATAGTGGCTACAGGTTCAGCCTCAATCCATTTGGAGAAGTGGTCAACCGCTACTATGAGGAACTTCATCTGCTTTTTGCCTTGGGGAAAGGGTCCCAAAATATTGAGGCCCCACTGATCGAATGGCCAGGCTATTTCGATCGATTGTTGGTCCGCTCTATGCTGCCTTATGATCCTCCCATGTACCTGGCATTACGGGCATCTTCTTACTTTCTCTTGAGCATCTTTGAGCATGCTGGGCCAGTAGTACCCCGTCTGGAGGGCTTTTGTTGCCATAGCTCTGCTTGCCTCGTGTGCTCCGCATATACCTTCATGGAGTTCTCTGAGGATGTAGTCTCCCTCTTCCTCCGTCACACATTTGAGCCAAGGGTGGCTGAAAGTTTTTTTATACAAATCACAGTTAATGATGGAGTAATTAAGTGATTTTCTTGATACCTTTCGAGTTTCATCTTTGTCCTCAGGCAGCTGACCTATTTGAAGGTACTGCTTGATTGGGCTCATCCAGATTTCGTCCCCTTGGTCGATTTCCATCATCTCCGGCTCGTCTAGGGAGGAGGAAGTTTGGTCGACAATGGTAATGTTTTCCTCTATAATACTTTGCTCGGAGGCAGACATCTTTGCTAGCCGATCGGCCTCTGATGTTTGATCTCTTGACACCTTTTGGAGAACCCACTCTGACCCAGTTTCCTCAAGTGTTCTGAAGACAGCCTTGACCTTTGCTAAGTATTGGATCATGCTAGTTTCTCTGGCCTCGAAGGTGCCCAGTACCTGGCTCGTTACCAGCTGGGAGTTGCTCCTGATGACTACTGACTCCGGTCGGATTGCGTGGAGCAATCTCAGCCCTTGAAGGAGCGCCTCGTACTCTGCTACATTAGTAGAAGCTTTAAAGTTGAGCTTTATTGCGTACCTTATTGTGATGCCTAGGGGGCCTCTTATTACTATGCCTACACCTCCTTGAGTGTCATTCGCTGCACCATCCACCGTCATTTCCCAATTTTGTAACTTGGGCTGACTCTGTGGTTCCTCACCCGCAAATTCAGCTATAAAATCTGCCAAAACTTAGGCGTTTATCGCCTTTTTGGGTTCGTATCTCACATCCTAGGACTGTAGTTTAATTGCCCATCCCACCATTTTGCCCTCCAGATCGGGGGTCTGTAGAATTCTTCTAAGCGAGTGATCCGATCGGACGACAATTGTGTGTGTCTCAAAGTATGGTCTCAGCTTTCTTTCACACATCATAAGGGCAATGATGAGCTGCTCGACCGGTCCCTTCTTTAAATTCATACCTCTCAGTACTTCACTGACATAGTACACAGGTAACTATTGTGTTCCTTCCTCTCGGACCAGGGCACCTGCAACAGCTTCCCTAGAGGTGGCCAAATAAAGGTACAGATTTTCACCTGGTATCGGCCGGCTAAGCAGTCGTGGGTTGGTGAGGAATGCTTTCAGCTCTTCAAAGGCTTGTTGGCAGTCTTCCCCCCAGACGAAAGTTTCACTCTTCCTCAGCTTTTTGAAGAAGGGAGTGCACCGCTTGGCTGAGGAGGAGATGAACCGTCCCAAGGCTGTTATCCTTCCGTTCAGCTTCTGGACGTCTTTTATGTCCCTGGGGGGTTGTATCTCGAGGATAGCCCTTATTTTTTTTGGATTAGCCTCAGGGATCCTAAAAATACCCCGGCATTTGGCCTGCTCAGGTCAATATTTCTCGGGTTTCTGCGCTCATTATCGTTTGAGTCAGGATCGTCCCTGTGAGGTTTCGGCTGCCTACAGGGATCATCCCCTCTGGCCGGGCCTATAAACTTTTTGAGGGACCATCAGCGTATTAGCCTTTCAATCTCCTTTTTAAGCGAAGTGCACTCGTCGGTTAAATGACCAACGTCTTTGTGGAACTCGCAGTACTTGCTAGGGTCCCTCCTGGCCTTGCTCCTTTCGGAGAGACTCCTTGGCCAGTTGACTTGGCAGTGCTTCTCTTTTATCCACATTAGCACCGTGGTCGAAGTGGCATTGAGGGGGGTGTATGTTCTCTCGTGCCGATTGTCTAAACATACAGATCGGTCTCGTCCCGACCCCTTCCTCTTGCCCGAATTTCTAGAACTGGGGGCTCCGTCTGGGCTTCTTGCTGTCCGATCGGGGGCGAAATCTCTGCCAAAAGTGCGACCGTCAGGGTACTGTAGCCGAGCCATCACATTGGTCATTCTTACCCTATTGGACCTGAGGGCATCATCCAATTGGATGTGCTGTCTAGCCCTCTCCATGAGTTTGGCGAAACTGGTTGGGGGTCTTGTTGTGAGAGATTCAAACAACGGTCGGTCAGTGATGCCACCAGCTAAGGCATTAGTCGCCATTTCCACACTGACACTTCTCACATCAGACATTATAGCCTGAAACCTATCGATGTAGTCTCGTAGACTTTCATCAATTCTTTGGTAAAGGTTACACAGGTCGTTCACCGTCTTTGGCGCGCACATTTGCACAATAAATCTCGTGCTGAACAACTCCTTTAATTGTCTGAAGGAGGTGATCGATACCTAGGGCAGCTCGTAGAACCAAGTCAAAGCATCTCCTCCCAAGGTGGTGGAGAAAACCCTGCAGGCTACCCTCTCATCGTAGGTGTATACCTGCACTTTAGTTAGATATTCCGCTAGATGGGTGGTAGGATCAGTCTTACCAGTGTACCTGTCCATGACCACATCTCTCCACTTGAGAGGCAGCTCACAATCAGTGATCTCTGTGCAAAACGGGGAGGCGGTGTTCCCACACGTATTTCCCTCGAAGCCGCCTTTTTTGGAGGCGAAAAAGCCAAGTTGTTTGAGCTTTTGCTTGAGCCATCGGTCTTCTTTGCTCAATGTTGTGGCAGTGGACTCGCCCTTTTGCTTTCTAGAATAGCTTCGACTTGGGGTGCACATGTAGGATAAATCATCCCCTATAGAGGGGGTGGCTGATCTGCTGGCATAGGGGGGGTCCCTGCCTGCGAAGACCATTTGCTTTCCTTTAACGTACCTTCTCGGGGTTCTAACTGCACCCCTTCTATTCTCCTGGGATCGCGGTTCGTCGATGATGATTCCCCTATTTCTCCTTCTTTTGAAGTCTTCGTCCATAGGATAGTCCTCATGAACTCTTTCAGAATTTTCTGGCATTTTGCCCTTCTTGAGCGTCTAGACAATGCTCTTGGTAAAATCGCTGAGAATGGTACGCATATCTCTAACGGTGATAGGGGTATCCTCAGGTTGCCTCAAAGTGGCATCATCGAAGGCGGGTAGGAGGTTAGTCCTTGCCGGTAACCTGATGGGCTCCCTTTGCGAGGTGCCTGACCTGGCATGGGTGTTGCCGTCGTGATCGATATCCATGGGGGTTGTGTTCTCGTTAGATCGTGAGTTCGCCATTCATCTCAACGAGAGCACCAAATGATAAAGCTGGAAATGTCTTTATCTGAAGAGGAGAGGACGAGCCGATCGGATGAGAAAACCCTGCAATAAAAAATGCCCGGCCGGACCAGGCGTAAGCACTCCGAACCTTAAGTTAGTAGCTTAGAGAGAGAAAGTGCTTTTAAAGATAGAATGCTAGAGATTCCATACCTGGTGCCATCGTTGGCTGGGCTATTTATATGAGATGATTGAGGGGTACTTGAGTGCATGGGGAGTGATTACTGACTGTCAGAGCAGGTATTCGGCGGTGTGACAGGGAGCAGGTGGTAGACATGGGCGCTGTCTTGTGTCAGGCGGCTGATGGGACTGACAGTCACATCAGCCGATCGGGCGTGTGCGCTGCCTAGGAGTTCGTGCTTGCTCCTCTTGGTTGTTGGGCCTTGAGTCTTGCCAATTAAGTGGGCCGACTGGATGAATTTTAGAGCAAATAGTATTTGCTGTATTATCAATTACCAATTCTTATAATGCATATATATGTAGTTTATCTTCTTGTTGTCTGCATGATTTCGATAAATATAACAAACTCTATTTTTCTTTGTTAATTTTAAGAGTATAATAGCATCTTTTTTTTTTAATTAATCTTATAACTAGTAAAAATGTTGAAATTCAATCATTATTTATTTTTCAGTGTCATAAATTTTTAAAAGAGAAAGAAAGTAGACGGGCAATCAGGCCAGGTTGGTGGATTTGGGTTTGGATTCTCTTATATCAATTTTTTTGTTATCGGTATTTTTTGTTGGATTTTAGGTGATAAGTAAAAATAAAAAAAATGGTAACAAATTTAAAATAGAAATTCAGTTATATTTATTCAATTTTTAATATTTAAAAATATCTAAAATCGAACATACTGAATTATTAATAAAATTGTGCTGTTTTGTTGTATTTTTATATTTATATATATAAAAGCCTTTAAACCTAATATTTTCTTTTTTTTTATTTCTATTTGTGTGTCAGATGGGATCTCAAATCAATTTCACAGATGGAACTCATCTGATTTGAACATGTCATTTAACAGTGTTTGGATCACTATTTTTGAACGGGTTTGATCAAATAAAAAATTGTTAGGTTCAATTATTTGAATTTTTTTCGAATAGTGAAGTATTCTTGGTTTTAATATTTTTAAGTTTCAACAAATCCTTTTTCTTTTCTAAGAGTTCCAATTGAAACTCATAATTATTATTTTATTAATAAATTATTTAAAATTTTTTACTTTTATTTTGAATACTGCTGCCGAGCTATGTAAATCACCAGTTCCCTTATACCTCCCAAGCTCCTTTTCGATCTCCTTCCTCCTATTCTTATCTTTGACCAAAACGATTCTTTCCCCACTTCTCCGATGACTGACAGCAATTAGTTTTCCCCTCCATAGCACCAACTCTGTTTGATTGAACCCAACCCTTTGTGATGTCAAAGAAAAATGTCATATTTAGAATTCCCAAGTTGTGAAACGTGTCAAAAAAATAAAGAAAATAATTATTGTGAAATGTCATATTAAAAAAAAAAAAAATTAATGTATTGTAAGTATATGCACAGATCTTTCATTTATTTAGGTGTCTTAATGATTTAGCAGTGATTTAAGATACAACCACGAATGGTTGGTAGTTAGGAGTCTGTAACTTCCATCTCTGCAAATTTTCATCGATTTGCACAATGCCTTTAAAATTTAAAAATTAGATGGGAGCCTACCAACTTCGATTATAATTGAAGGATCCTTCATCTTACATCTGACTATTAATATAAATTTATAATGGTAGTAGAGTATATATGAAATTTTTGAATTAAATTTAAAATTTATTTTATATGATACTTTTAAAATTTTAATAAAATTTATTTATTTTTAAATTTAGAAAGTGTAACTTGAAATTTAAAAAGCGTATTAATTCATTATTTAGAATCAATTAGATTAAGTTTGTAAATTAAATAATTTTAAATATTTTTAAAATAAGAATAATTTAATCTTAATTATTCAATTTTATAATAAATTTAAAATTAATTAATAATTATTTAATTTTAATAAAAATAATAAAAATCTGACTTATAATGAAACTTAAGGAGTAATATTACAATGACTTTAATTATATTAAAGTAATTATAAACTTTCGATGGTCAAGTCCAATCCTCCGAGTCCACATAGAATTTATAACAATGCATGGAACTTGTTTTAATTGTAATCAAACAAATACGGAGAATGTAAAATGGGCAGTGGGGTAGTGTATGCATATGGACAAAAATGTCAACATCTTACTTTATGTAATTAGCTTAGCTTTTATAAATAATAATTAAAGCAATTCCTAAAGGCATATTAAAAGAATCAAAAGATTCACTCAATCTCTAAATTAGCTTTTGAGAAATATAATTTGAGCAATAAGCAAAAGAATCTTAGGGGGAAAAACAGAAAAGGTCAATATTTACTTTGTCATTTCAACTAATTATACCCATTTGTCCGCAATATCCAACTATTTAGGGTAAGTATGGTCGGTTAACCACTGATTGAACCCCAGTATATTAATCAGTTTATTAATATCGGTTTTTTGAAATTGCAGTCCATTACTATCGGTTAATCAGTCCATCGGTTTCGAATTTTCGGATCAGTTATCCAATATTTTTCGGTTAACCACTATAATTATAAATATATTCATAAATAAAATTAAAATATTCAAGGTACTTAAAAATTAAAATTTTTTCACTATAATATAACATTATTATTGTTAAAATAAAAATATTTGGTGGTTATAAGCAAATTTGTTTTTAAAAATTAATATTTAATAAGTAAATATATTAAACGGTCCATAATCATTTTTAATTAGATAAATTGTTATACTTACTAATAGTTAATTAAAAAAACTTAAAAACTTTAAAATAATTAGTATAATGAAAAAAAAGTATATGATCACTTTTAATTAAAATAAATTATTATATAAATTGTTATAAATTATTAATAAAGTAATAAATTAACTAAAAATTCGGTTTCGGTTCGGTTAACCAGTCACATGAGTCAAAAATCATTAATCAATCAATTACAATCGGTTAACAAGTCCATCAGTTTGGTTTCGGAATATTTTTTTCGGTTAATCGAGTCAATTGGTATTTTTGCTCACCTCTACAACTAGTCATAAGGTCAATTTTATACTGTTCAAAGTGGATGCTAGAAAAAAAATAAATAAATTTTGATTAATAGAAAATCGACAATTAACAATTGATTAACGCTTAATCGATTTATATACACTTAATTTTTTTTAATTTATTCATTACGTATGCATAATTAGCACTTTATTATTGTTAGCTTCATATTAAATATATTCAATTCTTATAATTAATTATGAAAATCTTATTTTCCTTTGGATTCTTTTAATATACATTATATTTGATTTGTATTTTTCATTTTTGAAGTATTTTTAACTATTAAAAACAATATTACACATTTTTTAATGATTAACCAATAAACCGATCCGAAAAAATTGATTAAAAATCAAAACCAATATAACAGTTAACTAAAGTTAATAGACTAGTTAATAAAATTGTTAATGGACCGATTAATCGGTCCATACTCATTCTTAGTTCAAAGAAATGCATTTTTCATTTTTCTTGGAAAGTTCAGTTTGTTTTTTATTCCTAAATTAATGCATCTTATAGGGATGAGATACTGTATGTATTACACAGCGCACACATATAAACTGTTAGAATAAATGAACACGGATAATTTGACGGTTCAAAATTCAAATGCGCACCCACTGAAATAGTACTCCATCTTAGAATACCAGTATTTACACAGGTTAGTGGCCATTAAAGAATAGGAGAAGTGTGAGAAAATTTCTGTCTCAATTTTTTTAAAAAAAAAGTCTTCTTATTACAGAAAAATGAAATTATTTTTGGTGCTTTAGGACAAAATAACAATGATAATAAATGTTGATTATGAGCACTTCTTTCTCTTTAGATTGAAGCACTGCCTCTTGCAATTGTACATCCTAACCACTTGAAACCACATTTTTAATGGAAATGCCAATAGAAAATAAAGCATGTTATATATACACTATACATACATGCGTGGAATTATTAAGGGCAAGTTTGGATCTCTATATTGTTATAACGGTATCTTTTGTAATGTTAGTCTATATTATTATATATAGTATTCGTGTAAATTTTTATTAACATGTAATATTTGATATTGCATTTGGTGTATAATATGGTGCTGCATTAATTTTTTAAAAATCAAAAATAAATTATAGCTAATTAAATAAAATTAATTTATTTCTAATTAAAAATAAATAAATTAACTTAACAACAAATGAAAATCAGAAAAACCTAGAACTCCAATGGTCAAGATTTGATTTGACTCTCATTGGTATTATTATATCCAACATATATAGGATGGGGGATCTCATAGTGTATTATGCATATGATTAGATTTAATTTATTGCCTTTTATTATTGTTGTAGAATAGATATAAAACGATTTTACACAAATAAAATATTGCAAGATTATATGATGTTTGTAACATGCAGCGGAAGATAAAAAATAATAAAAATAAAAAATAAAAAAAACCATCCAAGTACATATTTATTTGTTTAAAATTTATTTTTTTATATTAAAAATCGAATATGAAATATATTCATAGGCGACTATTTGTTTCAAAATTTCTACAATAGCACAAAGACATCCTATGTGTACCAATACTAATAGAGGTGTGCAAAACCCGACCTATTCCGTTGAACCCGAATAAGTCTATCCGAAGTTTACATTCAGGTTGGATTGTTTGAGATATACGGGTGGGATTGGAAAATTAAGATTATTTCGGATTCGGGTCAGGTTGGATTAAAACCCTTCTCGTGACTCAACCGAAATACTATGTAAACTATATATTTTTTTGTTTCGTCTTTACCTACTACCCACACCTCTCTCTCGATCTTCTTCCATCTCTCTCTCTCTCTCGATCTTCTTCCATATCTCTCTTTGTCGATTTTGATCTTCTTCCATCAATCTCTGCCACATGCCCGTTTCACAGTTCTGTTAGCGAGAAGTAGAGAGACAGATAGACAGAAGGAGAGGGAAGACTGTAGAAAAAAAAATAGATCCAGCGAAAAGGAAGAAGCAAAGATCTAATTTTTTTGGCCTGAGATCTGATTTTTTTGTGGCTGATTTGAATTTTTTTTGCTTCAGTTTATGATATTTTGCTTTTCATGACAGGTTTATGCGGTTGAAGTTGGGAATTTTTCTTTTTCAATTTTTAATTTGTTAGATATAAAGCTAAATTTCATGGTTTATTTGCCTCTTAATGGAGTGAATAGCACAATTTGAGGTGGAGCTAAGGATTTGCATAGTAATGATGCTTGTGACCTTTCAGTGTGCTATTGGATTTGTTGTTTCTTCTCTTTATTGGGTTGAATTTTTTTCTTTTCTCTACATACAATTGAGAAAGTCGGGTGGTCGGGTTCATTGGGTCGGGTCACAAAAAGTTCAAGTTCATCAGATCGGGCCCTTAATATTATTTAGGGTTGGTTCGGGTTGGGTTTTATGCATTTTCGGGGCTCAGGTTGTTCGGGTCAGATCGAATTTGACTCCGAACCCGTTCGATGCACACCACTACATACCTAGATGATCTGTGCTATCAACTCCTTGACCAATGGAATTCGTGCACGAATGGAATATAAATATTGCGCTAAAATTTTCATCTAATAATCAATTTATTTATTTTACCTCTCGGTTCAATTTTTGCTTGCACCAGCAAAAACTCTTTTTTGATTAATTTTTATAAAACTGCGGCCTACTTAATTTCTCTCCCAAAAACCCTATATGTGCATATTTATATATTGCACTCTCATTCCGATTTCTAATTGGAATTGGAATAGTACTTTTCCTTTTCAATATACAACTCTGCACATTCCAATTCTAAATTGAATGAATTCGCACTTTGCATGCCATGCACTATGGACTTAAAATGTATTTTTCCACTTTGATCCAATTCTTAATTAAATCTTACAATTAAACCCTTTATTAATATTTACATATATATCTCCCTATATAAATAAATATTAATTATAATTACAACTCACACACACATATATATATATATATGCGCGCGATAGAGATTGGATTTAGGGCATATCAACTATATCCTTAACAAATACAGCTAAAAGGATTTATATTGATTAATTGGTGTTTTATTAATAAAACGCAATTTGATTTTTCTTAATAATCATCTCTAAAAATTATTTTCAATAAAAGGACCAATATTCTAATCCCATGACAATATATAAGGGAACCAAAGTTTCCAAAACAACGAATTGGCCTCATCTATGTATGTTTGACATGATATATAATAGAGGTGTGCTATATTATGATTTTAAGGCATGTTATAATAAATGTTTGTTATTAGTGCAATCTAATAGCTTTCCAAAACGACGAGTGCACTTTAATAAAATGCTATAATCAATATGCATCAAAGAAAATGGATAAAATAAATAATCTAAAAATTCAACTTAGCTCAACATTAATTTACTGTACCAATAAAAGTATAATCCTCAATCTATCTTTAATTTAGCCACACGAGATATAATTTTTTACGCAATGGATGGCGACTCTACAACTTGATTTGTGGTGTCCAACTTGTAACCCAAATCATTCATGAACAATGGTCAAATTACTCTCTAACCGAGAATAATGGCGAACTTAGATCAAATATGTTATATCAATAGTTCGGTTACCATAACAATTCGTTTTCAGAATATGCAAAGTTATAATTCACGAGTATTTTTCAGATATTATGTAGATTTCGATCCCTTAATGATGAAAAGTACCAAAAATCACTCAACAAATCCTCACAAATGAGGAATCAAACACCAATCAAGAGATTAAGGTGATTTCCTCCTATTCGGGATCTTATTTCCTATTTGACCTAGTAAAAGAGTTCTATATAAAGGAAACCATAAGGTACATTGATTTTCTCTCTGAATCCTTTTTTACACAGAATCCTTTTGAGTTAATTCACTGACTTAATCGTCGGAGCTTCCATCATCGGAACCCCGCCGGTTTTGTTAAGCTTTTCAGGTGATCAATCCGAGAAGAGGTTTCGAGAAATTCAACAGTTATCATTTGGTGCGGTGAGCATGGAACACTCCAAAGATTTCAGTCAACAATGGATCTTTTTCCCGACTTGCCTGCCTCTGCTGCCCCATCAGCCAACCAGCCCAATGCTATAGCCCAGCCTCCAGCCAACCTTCTTGGCCAGCTCCTCCAAAACTTGAGACCAGCTCAACCAGAGCAAATTTTCCCACTCCCAGTGTGACAACTTTTCCCCCAAACACAAGTCCATACATCGGCGACACCCCAAGCAACCATAAACATCCCCACAATCCCAGGCTTAACCCCTCAAGCAGCCCAAACTCTCCTAATCGCCCTGTCAACTATGGCAGCTCAGGCACCACTAGCAGTACCTACAAACACCCCCATGACAACACAATTCACACAAGTATCCGTAGCAACACAATTCCCCGCCCAAACACCACCACCGTTACCGAGCACCCTAGCTCTGAACACAACAATAACTATGACGGCCGAACAGTTTGAAAGAATGTTTGAAGAAAGAATGTTCGAAGAAAGAATGCAGAAGTTCCAGAACCGCAGTACTTTGCAGTATCAGGGCAGTTTTCGATCTCCGCTCTCTAGCGATATCCTGGCCACTCCTTTCCCACAGATTAGATTACCAAATTTATCAAAGTATAGTGGCAGCACAGACCCCCGAGCTCATTTGGATGAATTTCACCACACCATACTGGTGCATACCACGGAGGATGCTGCTTTGTGCAAGATTTTTTCCCAAACTCGTACCGATTCGGCACAATTTGGTTTCGCAATCTCCCTGAGAACTATGTTTATAGGTTTGAGCAGTTCAGCGACATGTTCATCGCAAAATTCGTTGCTACTATAAGGCCAGCAAAAGTCTCGGCCGACCTCACAATGGTTCACCAAGAGAAGGGAGAAGCACTCCGACCTTATGTGAAAAAATTTAATGCAGTTGCTATGGACATCCAGAACTTGAACCTGGAGGTGGCTATTAATGCTCTCATCCGCAATACCAGGTACCAAGATTTCAGTGACTCCCTCAGCAAGAAGCCACCAGGCGACTTTGCCGAGCTCATGTCCCGGGCTCACAAGTATATCCGAATGGATGAAGCTCGGTGCCTCCGGTATAGTTCGCAAGTCAGAGACTCGGATAAAGCATTACACACAGGTCGGGATAGGAATAATGGAGGCCGAGATGATGCTAGAGGTAGAGAGTCTGGCAATTCCAACCGAGCCTTTCTTATTACAAAGCCGACCTCTAATGACAGAACAGACGAGCGGTTCACACCCTTGACAGCCTCAAGGTCCCAAATTCTGAGAATGAGCGGGTTAACTGGCCACGCCCCATGAGAGACGATCCTAGTAGAGACCAGAATGTTTACTGCTCCTTTCACAGGGACAAAGGCCATCAGACGAATGATTGTCGCCAGCTGAAGCGAGAAATCGAGTATTTAGTCCGAAACGACAAGCTCGGATAGTTTGTAAAGGGTAAAGAAAAGAGGGGACGAGATAGGTCTCCATCACCATGAAGGTAAGGCAATGAAGCTAGTTCAAGTAAAAAGGCTCCAGCCGGGGTGATCCATGTCATTGCAGGGGGCAAGCATTATAATGTCTTTGAGGAGTCCAGGAAGCGAAAGGCAAAGGAGGTATTTTCCTTAGGGGCCGGCCATAGCACAGGGGGCTATAAGGTAACATTTTCCGAGATAGACGAAGCCCATGTTCGGACTCCTCACACTGATTCATTGGTTGTGGAAGCCCTGATACAAGATTATTTGGTCCAGAGGATCTTGGTAGATACAAGGAGTGCGGTGAATCTTATCACCTTGCAGGCCTACAAAGCATTGGGAATGTCAGCCAATAAGTTAGAAGCCATGTCAGATCCGCTCATCGGCATATCTGGGCAACCGATCAAAGTGGAAGGATCGGCCATGTTAGAATTGCAGCTCGGGGATGAGGATAGTGTGTGCAATTGCAGGAGTTATTTCATGGTAGTCGATATACCACTCGCCTATAATATGATCATTGGACGACCTCTTTTAGTGGGAGTGGATGCTTACATCTCTATGCGTAAGCTGCTTGTGAAGATTCCCGTTCCCGGAGGTGTGGCCATACTTTGGGGTAATCAGAAGGCAGCCAGAGAAACTTATGTCACCATGGTAAAAGAGGCAGATTAGGCTTTACCATTAGATACGCTGGATGTCCCAACAACGAGGAATGCTGAACCAGTGGACTCACTTCAGGAGGTGAAACTCTCGTCGGGAAAGGTGGTTAAGATCACTGCCAGTAAAACAGGCAAGGAGAAAGAGGCATTGATAGCAGTGTTATCAGAGTACGAAGATGTGTTCACCTGGCAACCTTCGGACATCAAGGGGGTTGTGACGCGCGCCGAACCCAGCAAGGGCCCTCCTTTGAATCCGCCATTGGGATTCGAGGTATGAAGGTTCGCGTCTTTTGATCATGGGCGCCATGAGACATCATCGGTGTATCCCTCCCAATAGAACATTGGGAAGAATAACCTAGCCTATTGACGCCTAAAGGCACCTTTGAGGTATTTGGAGTCGCCACCCAATTTGCAAGAAATTGGGAAAAGGTTTCTCACCTCTATTGGTCTAGACCAGAGATATGGTGTCCGGAACTTCCCTCTTATTTATGCTTTGGTTAATTATAAATGGGTTTTAAAATTCTTAAAATTGTATCTCTCATCTCATACGAGCGATGCGTTTAATTAAATAGCGCATTAAAAGCACGTAAAGAAAGTAAATAAAAGCGATAAAGCAATAGATAGAGAAAGCGATAAATGAAAGCGGTAAACACGCAAGCATGCAATTACAAGAGAAATAGGGGTAGAATACAACCCCCATTGAAAGGAACTAAAGCTATAAATGGGACAGAATACAATCCCCAAAAATGAATAAAGTTGCCCCAAAATTAATTACAAGGGCCCAAAAAGAAACGGACTTGAATTTTAAACACTCACACAAGGTCGAAATAAAAAGACATGCATAAATTGGGACATTATTTTAGGAACATTGGTTCCTTCGCACTTGTTCGAAATTTAGGAACATTGGTTCCTTCGTTTTAATTTAAAGAGGGTTCGAGGAGTCATTTTGATTGTTCGAATTGGAAAAAACCGGGATGAGTGATCCCATTTTATTGAAAATTGACTCTTCGTTTTGATTGTGATAATTTTTATTATTGGGCTAAAAAGGGGACATTGGTCCCAATTTATTGATAAAAATCCCGATTTAATGGTAAAAGCATTTTTGTGATTTTTTATCGCACGCTTGCACAAATAAAATTAATGTTTACAAATAAGCACATAACACATAAAAAAAGGGGAGTTGGAGGGATCTCACCAAACCGGAGTGTCTGTCCACGCGTCGCGACCCATCCGGGGAGTCGCGGGGCGCTCACATAGCCCGACTCAAATTAAAACTCATACAAAAATTAACATAAAAAATATTAGTAAATATCCAAAGTAAATTAATTAAGCAAATGCAAAATATAATAATAACAACAATGATAGCAATGCCAACTAAACAATTAGTTAATAATAATAGCATTAATAATACTAAAAACAGAATAATACTAGTAAATAAATACATAGTAATACTAGTAAAATAGATAATTAAATAATAATAATAAAAATAATAATAATAATAGAATATTAACGGCAACCAATATAATAATAATGGGAATGAGCATAAAAACCAAATCAAAACAACTAAATAATGCATTAATGGTAGTATCAACATATTAAAGTGCTGGAAACGAAATAATAAGAATAATGATAGCAAAAATGATATTGACAAAATAAATAATATACAAAAAATATGAATGAGAACGGGTCCAAAAATGTTTACCCTCAGAATTTTTGAGATTGGAAACAGGATGCCTCGATCGATTTCCTTGTCGAATTTTTTGATGATAATAATATTTGAAATAAATATAAAATCTGTGTTCTAAACAAATTATCTTGCGGGAGATATTTTGTTTGTGGGATGAAGGAACAAAGAAAATTAATTTTTCTTGCTCAAATCAACCCAAGATTAAATATTTTGTAATGGCAAAACTAAGATTTTAGAAGAAAACTTGAAGATTTTTAAAGAGTTTTTTAGAAGCAAGAAAAGCTTCCTGGACAGTGGAAAAAGGTAGAGAGGAAAAGCTAAGAAAAAATTGAATTCAATCTGCCGTCCTCCAAAAATGAGGGGAAAATCCCCATTTAATCCTGTCTTGGCCAAAAATGGCAAGGGACAAAAAAACTTTCATTTTTAGTTAATCTAAAATAACATAAAATGGTGAAACAATGAAAACTGAAAAAATCAGAAAATCAGACTGAAAATAGCGAAAAAAACGGACAGGCGAAACAGGTCGCGCGGAGGAGCCAAGGGCGCGCGGCAGCCTGCCTCGCGCAGGCGGGTCGCGCAGGGGCCTCGCGCGCAGGGGGGGGCGCGCGAGGCGCCCGCCCCTGCGCGCAGGGGGGTCGCGCGAGGCGCCCGCCCCTGCGCGCAGGGGGGTCGCGCGAAGCGCCCGCCTCGCGCGCAGGGACATCGCGCGAGGCGCCTGCCTCGCGCGCAGGCGCGCCTGCGCGAGGCGGGCGGCCTGCCTCGCAGGCGCCCCTGCGCGCTGGGGCGGCCTGCCTCGCAGGCGCCCCTGCGCGCTGGGGCAGTCTGCCGCGCAGGCGGCCCCGCGCTGCCGCAGCGGCACTCGCGACCAAAAAAAAAATATATTTTTATTTTTTTTTATTTTAATTTTGATACAAAATTAATATATATTTTTTACCCCATTTTAGTTTTTTAGTTTTTTTTTTTTAAATCCCTAAAATATATATATATATATTTTTTTAAATTATTTTTCGAAAAAACACAATCTTGACAAGGGAACGATCGATTCTCACTTTTCTTGCCGAAAATCGGTCTTTTGTTTCATCATCCGGTAATTCTGATCTTGGACCGCCCCGGGACCCGATGTCTACAGGGATTTCTTCCGAGGTAATATGTCACACTCTTAATGTGCAACCTAGCTATAAGCCTGTTAAGTAGAATAAGAGAAATCATGCTCCCGAGCGGCAGTTGGCGATGTCGGAGGAGGTGGACACGTTGAAAAATGGTTTCATAAGGGAGGTGCTCTACCCGAACTGGCTGTCAAATGTGGTGTTAGTGAAGAAATCCAATGGAAAGTGGAGGATGTGTGTTGATTTTACAGACCTCAACAGGGCATCCCAAAGATTGCTACCCACTGCCCAACATCGACCTCCTGGTCGACTCCACTTCGGGATTCGACGAATATGCCTTTTTGGATGCCTCTGCGGGATATCACCAAATCCCTATGAATAAGAATGATGAAGAGAAAACCGCTTTTGTCACACACCGGGCTACTTATTGTTACCGGGTCATGCAGTTTGGGCTGAAGAATGCTTGGGCCACATACCAAAGATCAATGAACAGGATGTTCGCAGGTTAGTTGGGGAAGAATGTAGAAGTCTATGTGGATGACATGATCGTCAAAAGCAAGATAGCAGAAAGCTTACCAACCGAGCTCGCAGAGACTTTCGGGATTTTGAGGAAGTTCGATCTAAAGTTAAACCCAGAAAAGTGTGCTTTCGGGGTAATGTTGGGCAAATTCTTGGGGTATATAATTTCAAAAAGGGAAATAGAGGCTAACCCGGTGAAGATTCAAGCCATTCTGGAGATGGAATCACCGAAGTCGATAAGGGAAGTTCAGAAACTCAACGGAAGGGTAACAGATCTGGGCAGATTAATTTCCTGTTTGGCTAAAAGGTGCCTACCCTTTTATAACACTCTCAAGAAAGTGAAGGGTTTTGAGTGGACTCCAGATTGTCAGAAAGCGTTTGAGGAGTTGAAGCAATTTCTTACCACCCCACCTCTGCTGAGTCGGCCACAGCCAGGAGAAGTCCTGTATATGTACCTCGCAGTCTCATCTGGAGCTTTGGGTTCAGTTCTGATAAGAGAAGAAGGTAGCCAACAGTTCCCCATCTATTACACCGGCAAGGTTTTTAGAGGCGCCTAGCTGCGATACCCCATACTTGAACAGCTTGCTTTTACACTGGTGACATATATCATCAAACTGCGTCCATACTTTCAGGCACACACTGTGGCAGTCCGGACAAACTCAAACCTTAGAAAAGTGCTACAGAAATTGAAAGCATCTGGTAGGATTACTGAATGGGCGGCTCGGTTAGGAGAGTTTGATGTCCGGTATAAAGCACGTCCATCAATGAACGACCAAGTTTTAGCTGACTTTGTAGCAGAGTTGCATGCACCCCCGCAGGAGCCAAGTCCATGCTCTTGGAATTGTACATAGACGGAGCATCCTCATCCACAGGTGCCAGAGCAGGGGTGATCCTAATTGGTCCAGGGAAGATAATAGTCCGGGGGATGGCTCACATAGCCTTTCAGGCAACCAACAACGTTGCGGAGTATGAAGCCCTTAGCTTTGGCCTATAGCTCACCATCGAGGTAAAATCGGACTCACTAACTATTGATTCTCAGCTAGTGGTTAGCCAGATACTTGGCAAATTTGAGGCAAAGGACCAGACAATGATCAGATACAAAGAGTTAACAACCGCACTCCTCTCCCAACTAGAGAAACTGGGATGTGCGTGGACCATCGAGCAGATACCTCGGGCAGAGAATGAGGAGGCAGACGCTTTAGCTAAGCAGGCATGTCTCCAGAACCAGGCATCTGTTTCAGACATTATCTGGTCTATTCTATTGGCCCCAACTCACGAAACATATAAGGTCCATTTGCAAGAATTGATGGATGGATGGAGGCTCCCAATTTACCAGTATTTGAGTACCGGATCTCTTCTAGAGGATCAAGTTCAAGCCCAAAAAGTGGTTCAGCGATCTAGCCTTTACGCAATTCTGGATTATCAGTTGTACAGGCGATCTTTCTCAGCTCCTTGGGCAAGCTGCTTGAGCACGGAGGAAAGTGATTATGTATTGAGAGAGATCCATTAGGGCATATGCGGAGCACATGAGGGAGCACAAACAGTAGCTCAGAAAGCCTTGCTGCAGGGGTATTATTGGCCAAGCATGGAGAAGGATGCAAAAGAACTAGTCCGGAAGTGTGATAAGTGCCAACTATTTGGCAATTTGAATCATCAAAAGCCTACTGCTCAGGTCCCAATACACAATTCTTGGCCATTTGCTCAATGGGGGATCGATATTGTAGGTCCTTTTCCCTTGGCAACCGGACAACGGAAATTCTTAGTGGTGGCGGTGGACCACTTCACAAAGTGGGTAGAAGCAGAACCCTTAGCAACAATTACCCCGGTGAATATTATCAAGTTTGTTCAGAAGTCCATCATTATAAGGTTTGGAATACCGCACTCCATTATAACGGATCATGGAAAACAGTTTGATTGTACGGCAATCAAGGGATATTGCTCGGAGTTGAAGATCCAACTTTGCTTCGCTTCGGTGTACCACCCTCAGTCAAACGGTATGACCGAGGTAACTAACCAAACCATTCTTGCAGGACTGAAGGAAAGACTTGATGCATTAAAAGGTCTCTAGGTAGACGAACTTTACAATGTTCTGTGGGCTTACCAAACATCGCCAAGATCGGCAACGGGAGAGACCCCATTCTCACTCACATACGGGACAGAGGCTATTATTCCTTGTGAAATAGGTATGCCAAATATCCGAACTGCGAGTTTTGATGCCGAGAAAAATGATGCGAACCTACTATGTCAGCTGGATAGACTGGAGGAACAAAGGGAGTTCGCTCAGATACAATCTGCCGCCTACAAGCAAAGAATGTCGTCCTATCACGATCGAAACATAAGACCGAGGACATTCAGAATTGAACAACTCGTTCTCAAGAAGGTAATGGCATCCCAAACATCTACGGGAGTGGGAAAGCTAAACCCTAACTGAGAAGGTCCTTACTTAATACATGAAGTCAGGGGTGGAGCATACATGCTAAAGGACTCCTCTGGAAAGATACTTTCTCATTCATGGAACGTTTCAAATTTGAAGATCTATTATCAGTAACCTCGGATTTGCAGCTCGGATTTACACTCTTATCGCTCACTCGGCTATTACGCCATCGAGCATTTTTGTCTTGTATTGTATTTCGCCTAGCTCGGCAATACACTTTTATCACTCACTCGGCTATTATGCCATCGAACATTTTTGCTTAGTATTGTATTTTGCTTAGCTCGACTTTATCGCCATAAAAGCAATTGTACTAGCCAAAATACCAATGAAAGAGGTATATTCATGGAAAAAACTGTGTTTTCTATTATGTTAACTGCAATAATGTGGCTCTAGCTCGGCAATTTCGCCATTGAGCAACCTAATGTTATTACAACAAAATCAATTCAGTCATGCCACCGTCAGAGCGTGCATTCTCATATTGAATAATAAGATCGTTTATATAGCTCACTCAGCCGTAACGCCATCGAGCATTTTTGGGCTAAGAATCGTATTTTGCCTAGCTCGGCCACAACGCTATCAAAACACTTATTTTCTATAAATTGCTGCCCGGCTCGGCTATATCGATATGATAATATTCATTTTATTCCTTTTTCGAAGGGCTCGCTCGGCATTATCGCCACACGGACGTCGGTTCAATTAGTTACTACTCAACTTATATCATTCGCGTATGGGTGCTAAGTTGATGGCACAATGCGGTTATTTACGATAACTATTCACAACACTCGACAATCAAAACAAAATACTAGATTTTATTAAAAGGCGAATGAATACAGGTCAGCCTATTCATCTGGATATGCATTATCTAACCAAGACCAGTCCATATCGGGATGGCGCCCTTTAACAGCATCTAAAAGCTTCTGACTAAAAGCTAGACACTTATCAATCACCAAATCCAGGGACTTGTATTCAAGGTCTGCTAGCTACTCCTCCAGATCGGCTTTGCCACTTTTAGCTTCCTCAAGTTTAGCTCGGAGACCCGACAGTTCGGTCTCCATTTTCGCCTTTTTTCGGTCGCCCTCTGCAGCCCTCTCCTGCGCCTCAGAGATCTTATTCATGGCCTCTTGTGCCTTGACTTTGGCATCCAGGGCTCTCTTTTCAGGATCTTTCAGCTTGCCCTCAGCGGCGTTAGCTCTAAACTGCTGTCCAGCTACAGATCGGGCCTCCCTGTTATAGGCCATAATCAGGGAGTTCATTTTTCCTATGACAGTGTCGCTCAGCATTGAACTCTACACAGAATGAGGAAATGATAAAAATGGCACGGAATTTTTCAGGAATCAACTAGACGAAGGACAACACAGAATCACTAACCTCAATTTGATGCCTCTTGAGGGCAATACTCAGGTCCTCGGCTCTCCAGCGCGTCATAGGGGTGACTCTCTTTGGAATACATGCAAGCTGGTGCACAAAATTGCAAAAGACTGGGTTGTCCTTTGAATACCCATCCCCTTTTTCTTTCAATAGTTTGCATATTTCGTCAGCGAAAGCTCTTAAGTTCCTTTTATGGGATTGGGGATTCGAGGTTCCGGCACCATCTTCAGGAGATTGAGGCTCGGGTGGGGTCTGCAGATCCACCGAAGGCATCTGAGGTGTAGGGCTCGGAGGCGAAGTGTCTTCTTGCACATTGTTCGGGGCCGCACTGTCATTGTGAGTAGGCACAGCTGGACTTTGCTTGGTAGTAGTGGCAGTGGTCTCCCTACTTGACTCACCCAGAGCTGATCCCGTAGTTTTCTTCTGTCTCTTTGCCCTCATCATCTCGGCCATGCTCGGTCTCTCTGTCCTTCATTTCTGCAAAAAACTGAACAATGAGAAAGTATTAGAACAGGAGAATGGATAACAGAGTATACCTTTTTTAGGGCGTCGAGACGTTTTTGTTCGGTCTAAACCGAACATAAGTTGATCCCTAATGTCAATCTTGTCTCTAGCCAGAGCCCTCCACCGGGCCAGAGTTCATTCCTCCTCCTCGGTAAGACAAAGGGGGTTGTCGTTCTTATTGACATATCGACCCCATGTTGTTCAGAAGTTGAAGTTATTATCGCTTTCAACAATGAATAATCTGTTCTTCCAATTCTTAAGGGATTTCGGATTTCCCGTAAAGATCCCATAACCAGATCGGGCTTGTACATAGTTATGGTCCTCGGTGGTGACCCGAAAACCGACCACGTGAGTAGCCTAAAAAAGTCGAAAGGGTCAAGCTGATGTCATTGTCGGCTGCCCACATCTACAAGGCCGAAATAGTTCGCCAGGCGTTGGGATGAATTTGGCCCATGGTTAAGCCGTAGTGATTCATCAGTTCAACCTCAAAAGCCGTGGGGGGAATGCTCATCCCAGCTTTGAAATTAGCCTTATAAACGGCTATGGTCTTCCTACCTGAGAACTTTGCATTAACTCGGAGGCTGGCCCCAGGTACTCGGATCCTATAGCTTTTAGGAATCCCCAACCTCTCATGCAGCTCTAACATCTCACTGCTCCTTACAACCGAGCTGATGCTCCCTACCTGGGGATTCCTTTTCGGCTCTTTCCTCCTAGGTCGATCTAGCTGGCTGGTACTGGGAGACTCTGGGATATCTTCGTGCAAAAGGCCCTCTTCCACTCTCTGGCTCTTAGATGAACCCTCAGAAGCACTCATTGTAAGAAAGAAGGAGAAAGGAAAGATACTAACCTGAAATCGGAAGGGAATAAGGGAAGCTGCAGACAACGCACAATTGGAGACCTAAGTGGAAGTCAGATGCAGTTGAAATCGCCCAAGAGAGAAGTGAGATTTACAGAGCAGGAAAAATTGAAATCCCTAAGCAAAACGAAAGTGGAAGAGAGGAGAAGGGATTGATATTTATAGGAAGCCTGAACCACTGAGATGCGGACAGGTGGCAAGCGTTAATTGGGTGACCAAGCAATAATAACTCCCTGCGCAGTTGTCGAAGAGACGCCATCACTTCAATGCCTGACACAGCCGTCAGATCACAATAAACGAAGCGCCTGTCCACGCTTTTTAAGGAGTCACGAGTGCAGCTGTTTTCAAAGCCCCATAAGTTGACGCTCACGCGCCTTCCTCGTGTGCCAGTTTCATCGTCTTAATGACATAAATGTCATCACCTGAGGGGGGGACTTATGGTAACCGGACTCTTTGAGTAAGAGATAGGTAGCTTTCCTCCGAGCGCATGTTGCGAACCGAACTCTCATGCGAAGAGTTAAGTAACCAGGCTCATTCGGATATATGTCATATCAGTAGTTCGGTTACCATAACAGTTCGGTTTCAAAATATGGAAATTCATCATTCACGGGTATTTTTTAGATATTGTGCAGATTCTGATCCCTTAATGATGGAAAGTACAAAGAATTACTCAACAAATTCTCACAAATTAGAAATCAAGCACCAATCAAGAGATTAAGGTAATTTTCTCCTATTCGGGATCTTATTTCCTATTTGGCATAGCAAAATAGCTGTATATAAAGGAAACCATAAGGTGTATTGATTCTCCCTCTGAATCCTTTTTTACATAGAATCCTTTTGAGTTAATTCATTGACTTGATCGTCGGAGCTTCCATAATCGGAACCTCGCCGGTTTTGTTAAGTTTTTCAGGTGATCAATCCGAGAAGAGGCTTCGAGAAATTCGGCAGTTATCAATCAGTTTTGACGAAAATACCCTAATCCATTGGATCTTCCTAAAAGCAAAAATACCCTAATCCATTGAATCTTCCTAAAAGCAGAAATTCGGTATAGTAGCAAAAGGTCGGAATCGAACGCGTTCCATTTAAAAGTTACATAAACTCTAATAGGGAAATAAATGTTGAGTTACAAAATAATAAAGTGAGTTACACGTAGGATGTTACAAAGTTTGGACTTTGGAGTAATCAATCAATTCAATGGTTAAAGATGCCCTTGATTAAATAAATATTCAGCTATGGACGTTCTACCATTTTTTTCTATATAAAACTTAAAGAGTACTCTAAGTCTTGCCACGTCAACTATTTAGTCTAACTATATAATTGAAAATGGATCCACTCGAAACTTCAATTTTGAAGAATGCCCTTTATTCAAACTTATTATGTATGTACAAAAAGTTTTATCCAATCCGGTTGCTCCAGTTGTTAGGAATAAAATTTGCTGTAACTTTAGAATCCGACGATAATAATGATGATGATGGTGTCCTTACTCTTTTTGCGAGAAATACATTTTATTTGCTTTTGTTTTTAAGCAAAAGTATATTATTAATTTCTTCAATAATTTAAATATTTAAATTTTAATTGCAATCACATAACATGACAAAAGGAGTAATGAAAAAAGACACCAAAAGTTGTATAGTTTAATGCATGATAAAAACATAGAAAAAAGAAGATAGCATCTCTCCTCTCATTCCTCTATCCATTACAATAAAATAGAATAATTAATTATAAAATATTTAAATGTATTTTGGCACTATGTATAATTATTAGGGACTTTAGATGCATATAAATTTGGACACTTTATAGAAATAAAGAGGCAAATATATTCATAAATAATTTAGAAAATTCTAATTATTGTAATAATATACAGTACTACTATTATCATATGAAGCTAACTTAACAGCTAAAAGTAAAAATAAAATATTCCACCAAAAAAAATATATATAAAAATTTAAAATATATTTGCACATCTGTCCCCAAATGCCTTAATTGCCTTGCATGTTTATGCAGCTATATATTAACTTTACAGCTAATCCCTTGCTAATTTGTGCATATGACTTAGTTTCTTTTTTATGGAAAAATATATATATTAAAATGTGCTAATCATTGTTGTAGTAATAAACTAATAATTCATTTATCAGATATATTTTTAATATAGTAATAAAAGTGAAGCCACCATACTGTATACCAATGACAATCTTAATTTATATTAAATTTTTTGAATTTTTTATTACTTTCATATTTTCAAGTGAGTAATCATACACTTCAAATTCACATGGCGTGCGTAAATATTAGCCGTTGAATTAAAATTTTGACTTTTGATCCAACAACTGAAATTTACACGCATTATATCCTAGCGCTTAAAATTAACATGCTATGGGTAAATATCAGCTGAGCTGTTGAATCAAGACTTCACTTTTGATCCAACAATTAAAATTTATACACAGCATACCGTAACACTTAAAATTAATATGGTGCGCGTAAATATCAGCCGTTGATCCAGCAACTGAAATTTGTGCGCACCATACCCTAACTCTGATAAAAGTAATGGATTTTAATGATTTAAAATAAAAACATACTGTGTCTCAATGGCACATAATATTTTCAATTTGTATTCCAAATTATGAGTAATAATAATAATAATTAATCATATCCGAATCGCTAAGCTTCTGTTGTTAAAACTTAAAACTATTCTCGATGGCCAAATTAGATAAGGAGAGTAATTTATAATTCGTCACTTTCAAATTCCTTATCACCTCAGTTCTCTATTCTTACAATATTAAATTAATAAAATCTAATTAAAAAGAAATTCTTTGAGAAGGGACAAATAAAGTAAAGACACGGTGACAAATAATTTAGAGAAAGGCGAAGTAGTGGACCCTAAAGTGTATATATATATGCTTTTACTTGGACCACAAAAGCCATGTTTATATAAAAGCAACTTCAATCATTTTAAGGATATACATATATTTCTTCAAAAAAAAAAAAAAAAAAAGGATATACATATATAAAAGCAACGATGATTGATTAACATGTTCACAATCGATTAAATAGCTTTATTATATATTTAAGTTGTAGATATTAAAGATTTTAAGTGATAGGTGGTAATGGCCCCTTGATGTAGGCTCCCTATGCGGTCACCCATATGAAGGATAGGGTCGTATTTCTTTACAAAATAGTGAATGGGTTCTAAAGAAACAAGTCGCCTTATTATAGTTGATTTTCCTTCAAAGCAAAGTGCAATGGAAGTAATTTTACAATTCATAAATACACAATTATAAATTCAAATTTTTTAAGTTCCATCCATTCTAATATTTGTAAAAAAACTGATTATCGCATCACTACAGACTTTGTGAGTAACAATATGAGATGCAAAATGATAGGAAAATAGTTTGTTATATGCTATATCCAATCTCATATGTGATGACTTAGCACATTCTGATCAATATTATTTAAATTAAAATATGACATTTGCAACTTTTTTTATCATATTAATTAATTGTTCATTAATATGATAAGATCGTTAAATTTTTTTATTAAATTTCGAGACTTGACATGATGATGGAGATCATGATAATGAGGGTTGAATTTCTTACAATTTAATTTAAACTCGTCAAATAGGATATTGATAATCCAGTTATATCAATATATATATATGGCAATCTCTATTGGATAGAGATTAGTGTAGATCGTTAACAAACTCACATATATAGATAATGCATATGGAAATATGATTATTGAACTGACTCATTGGAAAATTTCTAATGGTTATAATTACCATAATCTATTAATAGGATATTCTATTGAAAAATGTCATATAAGAGTTTCCTTAAACATCAGATTATTATGGTAATTAACAAGTTACTTATCATATTTTGAATTCACACATTTATTGGCTTAGGACGATGGCGGAAAGCATATTGAGTATAGTTAAATACTTATAAAGTTAACTATTGATTTAGATGAAATCTGTTAACTGTTGATAATGAGTTTAAACTCTATGCTGTCATTAATTATGAATGACTGAATTAAAACTTTGGTCGGGCAATTGAATGAAAAAAGAAAATAGTTTCTTAAATCATTCATGCAATGGTAGGTTATAATTGACATGAAAATATAATTGATCACTTATTAGGTTTTGATAGTTAAACTATATCTTAGAGCTATAATGGTAAAAGGAAACACTATATCATTCTTCTATAAGTTCTTGAGAGTATTTGTATATTTAATGCTATTTAGTAGTCAAGAAATGTTACTAGACGCCAACCTTGATTATTAAATTGGTTTGACCAATCTGCTACCAGCTTAGTATTGAAGCTATGCGATCTCACGCTAGCGAGTGCTTTGATCTTTGTTAAAGGATTAATTATTTTATTATGGGATAAGGTATTTTTTTGCCCTCCAATTATGTAAAATGGAGTGATTTTGCCCTCATATTCTTTTTGGTTATTTTATAACCCTAAACTAACAAAAAAAATGTCAAAATATACACTTTTTTAGAGACTGAAAGTCTTATTGGCTAACGGAATTAACAAAAATCAATGAAATTTTGACAAATCAGCATCCACTTGTCAATCTAGGTGGATGCTAATTTGTCAAAATTTCATTGGTTGTCGTTAGTCCCATTAGCTAACGACTTTCCATCCCAAAAAAGTAAAGGTAAGTATAGATCGGTTAACCAGTCAATGAGTAAAAAAAAAATCAGTTCATTAATATCGATTTTTTCAAAATACTAACCATTAATCAGTCCGTTACAATCCGTTAATCAGTCCGTCGGTTTCGATTTTTCTGATTGGTTAACCAATATTTTTCGGTTAACCACTATAATTATAAGATACATTCATAAATAAAATTAAAATGTTCAAAATGCTTAAAAATAAAATTTTTTTCACTATAATATAACATCATTATTGTTAAAATAAAAGTTTTTGGTGGATATAAACAATTTTTTCTTTAAAATTAAGACTTAATAAGTAAATAGATTAACCAGTCAATGATCACCCTAATTAGATGGACGGTTATGTAGGTCCCAAAAACACACAAGAGGGGGGAAGGGGGAGGGATGAATTGAGTGTCTCAAACTTTTCTGGCTATTTTTTTAATGGAACAGAAATATACGAAAATGCAGAATTTTGACTATGAACACAAAAATGTAATTCAAATAAAATTCAGATTTTTGCAAGTTCTTTTCCAATCAAACTCTCTAAAATAATTCTGAAAAGTGTGTGTATAAAATTTGTTGTGAATATTTCAAGAATTATTTTAAGGATAATTTTGAAAACCCAAATTCTAGAGTATCAAAGCATAGTAGCAGAAAAACAAATTTTAAGAAAAGGAAGTGGAAAAGCAAAGACACAAAATTTATAGTGGTTTGGCCAACTTGCCTACATCCACTCCTCAAGATTTACTTCTTAAACTTTTCTCTCCACTTTTAACTCTTTTAAGGGTAAGAGTGTAACACCCGATACCCGACCTGTTGGAAGTCGGATACTAAATGCTATCCAACCTGATATACCAATCAATATACTAGATACCCAAACCCATTATTTTATATTAAACTCATATTAATCCGAATCGCTACAAATTTTACAGAAAATCGGATAGAATTTTCCTTATACGGGGTCTCTATCCCCCTGTTAAACAGTAAAAAAAAATTCACTTATATAACATCATTCACAAATCCCAACTCCATTCAAAACTAAATCAATCATAAAAAATATCCCAACCTCCTCAAATACATCACTACACAAGAATAATTTCATAACTTAGTTTCTGCACATCCCATAGTTAGGAACTAAAGCTTCCATTATCTTCTACATGCATATAATTACAACATCCTTCAAGTTTAATAACCATCAACAAAATGAATTACATCTCAAATTTCTAATTTAGTGCTTTCAAAAAGGTCATTCCAAAAATTTGTACTTCAATCTTCCAAATTACAAAATAATAAAAGAAAATAAGCATAAGTATCTATTTTAAAGTTAAGGACTTTCTCTCGACTTCCTAATAGATCCCCGGCTTGCATTTCAGTCCACACATCCTGTACACCTACGTGCAGAAATAAAATTTCACGCCCTAAGCAATTTGCTTAGTGGCAACCACTAAAATTTCTTTTCCAAATTATCTCATACCATATGCTTTAATTGAAATCATAAGACAGAAAATATATAAAAAAACAAATACGAAATTTAACAATATACATTTCACTGTCATGAGTAATTAAACATGCTAATGTATCCATATATTGATATACATAATTGTTATCTTAATCTTAAAACTAAAGTAAATTATGCTAAACTAGTCAATTTTTCAATATTTAAAACCATTTAGCTAAATAAATTAGAATGCCCATAGTAACTCGATGGAATACAACAAGGGGATACACGGGATTATGGACTGAAGTGGCCAATACCGGGCACTGCACTTCAATCCTAGCTTGTAGATTCTCAATAACCTACAATACCAATCGACAATATTCACTTACATCATCCATAACAATTCCATCCTGCACTCCAAATAAAAGCATTCAAAAAATCCATTCAACATTCTACATAAATATTCAATATCCAACCGACACTCCACATAAATAATCAATATCCAACCGATACTCCAAAGAAAATACATCCCTATGGCCGGCCAATTATATCTTACCAAAATTTCCTATCGTTTACTAAGGGCATAAGAACTATTCCTTTCTTTAATCTCAATTATAATATTTATAATATTCTACATACTTATAATCACATTAAGAAGAAACCTTCAAACTAAATAAATTGAATACATTTCATCTTCCTTCCAAGCCAATACACCATCATCAACTTCATAATATCTCTCTTTTAACAGCCCGAAACAGTTCCTTTTAACAAATTAAGCAAATGGCACATGTTCCATTTTTCATTCACATAATCTCATATCATATTCAATTCCACATAATTGTTGTTATTTACATATTAATTCATCAAAGCATAACAAGCCAAGTCACAAATTTAACAATTCATTTTTATTTTCAAATAAGAACCTTCATAAGCTAACTCTCATAATAATATTATTATTATCATTATTATTCTACTTAATTTCTATCACATTTACTCATTAGGCTAACTTATATATTAAATTTCACAATTTCTAAACTATTTCTAACAAAATCTTTTTAAGCCAACACTTATTTACTTAAAATATAAATAAAAACATACAAAACAAGTGAGGAAATGTAAATTTTAGTAGTCGCAAACCTTGATATTCGGCAAAATAACTCTAATGGCTTCAATCAACTCCAAAAAAATGAACTTAGATCTCCACTTGCTTTTCTTTTCCTTTGCTCCTCACGTTTTCTCCTTCCTCTTCACAATATACACACAACAATTCAGCTATAAACTCAATAAATTTCAATAATAATGTAAATTAACTTGACTATTTTACTTAAAATCAGAAATCTAACCTATTTTAAATTTAAAACATCAAATTCCTAAAATTAGAATTTCAAATCCCTAACTCTCAAAATTTGCCCCTAATTATTTTCCTCAAACTTCCAAATTTCAAGTTAGGATTACTCACTTTAGGAGGGCTGATGGTGTAATTGGTGGCCGGCGATGAGGATGAGAAGGCGTAGGGCAGGGGCTGCAACCTGACCTCAAACACGCAAGGAGGAGGGCAGCAGTTGCTGCCGTCGCGCGCGGTAGAGGGGAAAGAGATAAGGGCGATACCAGCGGCTGACGACAGGGCAGAGGGGCTGGATTGCGGGGAGCGATGGGGAGGAGAAGAGCAAATCGAGGAAAGGGGGACTGAAAAGGGACCGGGGCAGAGAAAGGGAAAAAAAGAGAAAGAAAAAAAAGGAAAAAGGGGGGGAGAAGGCCAAAACGACGTAGTTTTGGACTTTCTTTTTTTTTTAAATTACCATTTTATCCTTCCCCACCACACACATTAATATTTACCAAAACACTTAAACTCCTAAATTTCAAATTTTTTTCACCCACTCCCCTTTTAAATTATTCTATTTGTTTACCCAAAATATCTGGTTCATTACCAGCACAATTTGGGTCTGTTATTTCGAGGCATTACAAAAAGTCAAATCCAATATACAATCATAGATATGTATATTTACCTGTAGACACCGGATCCCGAGACGGTCCAAAATCAGAATTATCTAATGATAAAAATGATACTTGTTCACAAGCAAAAAGTTAGAATTGATGATTCCCTTGTCAAAAATCCTTCTTTTTAAATATTTTTTTTAAAAAGAAATTTATTTTGGGATTTTTGGTAGCATGCCGCTGCGCGAGCTGCGTCTGCTGGCAGCGCGCGTGAGGCATAGCGCCTGCGTGCGGGCTCGCGGAGCACCCCGTTCTAGGCCTCGTGGAGTGCGGTGCTGCCTCCAGTATGAGGCCGCACCTCGAGCAAGCGGGTGATGCCCGCACCTGGGCGTGCGACGTACGGCCACCCACTCGTGAACAGCCTCCCTCCTGTCCTTTTTTCACCTGCAAAATCTATTTTTTGATAGATTTTGAAGACTATTTTTTTTCAGTTTTAAGAGATTTTTGGGGGATTGTATTTGTTCCAATTTCTCCTTTGTAAATGGCATGGCTTTGTGTGTTTACCGCTTTATTTATAGCTTTTATTTATCGCTTTCTCGACATTTTAATTAAATAAATTGCATTAATCGTGTGAGGGGAGAGATGAAATTTTTCTAATCTAAAAACTCATTTATAATTAATCAAAGCATAAATAAGAGTGAAGTTCCGAACCACTCTCTGGTTTAGACCATAGAAGTTAGATGATCTTTTACAATTTCTTGTAAATTGGGTGACGACTTTAAAATACCTCAAAGGTGCCTAAAGGTTTCATGAGGCTAGATGAACTTCCCTAATATTCTATTGGGTGGGGATTCCAAAATGTCTCATGTTACCTAATATTAAATGATGCAAACCAATCCCTCGAGCCCTAAAAGCGGGCCAATAAGAGGGCCTTCCCGGTGCGGCGTTCGTCACAGTGGCGACTCCACTGGAGACTTTGTGACTTTACTCTGAAAGTTTCTTGGTTAAAATGTATAATTTAATTTTTCAAACTAAAATTCCATCTCTCTTCTAAAATTGCATTGTATCATGCTAGAGTCTTACAATTATATTAGTTTGTACCCTTATTTTACCCCGGTGCATTCCTACAACACAACCCTACTTTCACTCATTGTAAGGAAGTGCTCAAGATAATCACCAGTCCAAGACTTGTACCATTATAGTGTATCAAATAAAGACCTGATCGATTGTTATGCTCGTGATGAGCTAGACCCGTTGGTAGGGACCATGCTTGGGTAGTCCTGAAGTAATATCACCTTGACCAAAGCTCATATAATGGCAATAGATAATTCCCCTAGGTAAAATGAACTGTAATACGATACTTGTAATGTGGGTCGTTATGTTTTAAACAAAATCGAGCAAATTAAGTGGTCTTCTATCAAAGGCTTTCATGCCTCGGTAGGTTCACCTTAATTTGATTGAAGTGTTCAAATATGTAATGACCGAAAACCCATACGCATGTGCATTCTGATAAATGTTATGCTGTCGATTTTTTGCTGTGCACTATGCGCTTTCATAGGGTCCCCTGTTAACCCATGGATTAAGCACACCTAGGAAGAGATCGATTAACCTCGTGTGTGGGAGTTAAAAGGTTGGAAGAATTTACTTACTTGTATGTGGTTGTGAAATGCTGCACAACTCACGATCATGCATCATATATGCCATTCATGCATCATTCTGACAAAGTGAGCTATGCAGCCATCATAGATTTGTCCGGGTAGTCTAGGGATCCCAGTGGACGGCTAAGCAGAAATCCTATCTTCGAGTTGCCAAAAGAGGTATCAGTTTGGGGTTGAGATTCACTTTTGGAGCGCAGTGAGACTTTACCTTCAGACCTTTTGGCAGAGTTTAGTATGGCTGATCTTTCAAGAGAGATGGAGGCGATCCGCGCTTTGATTGCTGAGGAAGTAGGTAGGAGATTGGAGGAATTTGAGAATAGGATGATGGTCATGATGAGGAATTTGACTGCTATAATGACCCACCCTGCTAGGCAGCCACTAGTTGCTCCTGCAGTAGGAAAAGAGAAATCAGATCCGGTTAGGGAGAATCTTCCAGTGATTTTACTCCCACCAATGGCTGAGCTTAGGGGTGCACCCGAACCCAAAGGGGTCGTAGATCCTGACTGTGATTTCTTCGAAGAGGACTTGGTCTCAGTAAAGGGTAAGACGCCTAAAATTGAGGAGGCAATGTGGAAGAAGATAGAAGAGAGGTTTGAAAAGTTTGAAACCCAGACGACGGCTATTATGGAGAATTTAGTCGCTATCGTGATGCCACCCACTGGGCAGCAACCTATTGCTCCTACCTTGCCCCAAAAGGAACGTGATCCAACTAAGGAAGTGTGCTTACCACTAACTAAGTCTAGAGGAGAGTCACCTATTGCTCTATCATCTGAGCGAAAAGGCAAAGAGCATGTGTAGACACCGGGTCCCGAGTCAAGAGTAACATAAAAAAAATATATATAAATAAAAATAAAAAAAATCATTGCGGTTTTGGCCCTCTAGGCTCCTTGATAATTCCTCCGAAAAAATACATAAAATAGGTAAGTAAAATTAAAAATTAAAAATTAATTAGTTAATTAATTAGTTAGTTAACTAGTTAGTATTGTAAGATAATTAAAATTGGAAAAAAGAAAATAAATATAGGGTTTAGTTAGATAAAATATATGTGATAATTTAAGTAGATTAATTAAATTAAAAGGTAAAAAATGGAGGAAATTATTGAAGGGCCAAACCCTAATTTTGGGTATAAAAATAAAGTGATGGGAAAAAATTAAAGGGGGCTCTCGGCTGGGAAAAAACAAAGAGGGACCAAGAAAAAGAGAAAGAAAAAGAAAACAAGAGAAAATAAAAAGAGAAGAACAAGGGGGAGCTCGGAAAACCAAAGGGAAATAAAGAAAATAAAAAGAGAAAGCAAAGAGGGACAGTGAGCAAGAACCAAACAAAGAAGAAATAAACAAGAAAAGAAAATAGAAAGCAAAAACAAAAGGGAAAGAGAGAAGAAATAAGAAGAGAGAGAGGCAAACCAAGAGGAACGACGCCGCCGGAGAAAGGAAAAAAGGGGAGAAGGAGGCGGTGGCGCTAGCCTCCTAGCAGCCGGACGAACCAGTCGGCACCCACCGCTTCCCCCCGTTGGCTGCCGTGGAGGAGATCGGTGAGGAGAAGCCCACGACGCTCCGACGTGATTCCCGGCCAAATCCGGCGACATTCCGGCGCGTGACCACTGGCGCTCGACTCCCGAAGACGCGATCTACCCGGCGGTGGAGGAGGTGTCAACGGCTGCTCCGGTGAGGCTCCGGCGAGGGAAATCCGGTAACCCCTTTATTTTATTCTATTTTCATTTATTTTATATTATTATTATTATTATTATTATTATTATTATTATTATTATTTATTTATTCTGTTTTATTATTGTTATTATTATTATTATTATTATTATTATTATTATTTAGAATGCTGTTTTATCATAATTATGATTATTATTATTATTATTATTGTTATTTGATTTATTTATTATTAGTGTTATTGTGTTATGTTAGTATTATTTAATTTATGTCTATTTTAAATTATTTGTTATTATTATGTTTATTGTTATTATTTATTGTGTTTATTATTATTATTATTATTATTTAGTTATTATTATTTATCATTATGTTGGGTTATCATTTTAATATCATTATTATTATTTAGTCCATGTTATTATTATTATGTTGCATTATTACTATTATTGCCATTATTGTTATTGATATTATTTGTTTTATTGTATTATATTATCATTATTATTATTTGTTTTATTATTTATTATTATTGTATTTATTTATTATTTGTTATTGTATTTTGTGATTATTTGTTATTATTATTATTGAGGTTATATTATTATTATCATTGTCATTGTTATTGTGAAATTATTATTATTATTATTATTATTATTATTATTATTATTATTATTATTATTATTTTCATTTATTTATTTATTATTATTATTATTATTTTATTTATTTATTATTATCATTTTATGTTTATTTATTTTATATCATTATTATTATTTGTTTTAGTATTTATTATTATAGGGGTTATCGTCATGGTTATTATTATTACATTCTTGCATGATTAATTTTTCTTTATTTTTCTCTTGTCTTTGTGTGTATGTGTTTAATGTTAGAACTATTACTAATGTTTTTACCATTGCTTTTCTTGTGTCGGGATTTAATTGTAATTTGTCTCGCGTGAGCGTTCTCGTGACCATGAGGGGGATCACGTCGCATAGGAGACCGTGTTGTCTGGTGAGACCTTTCTTATTTCCTTCCTTTTTTGTTGTACTTGTTTGCAAATAATTATTTTATTTATGCACGCATGAGATAAAAAAAATCACAAAAATATTTTTATAATTAAATCGAAATTTTTACTAATAAAATTGGGACCAATGTCCCTCGCTTTAGCCAATGAATGAAAAATATCACAATAAAACGAAGAGTTAAATTATCTCCAAAAAATGGGATCACTCATCCCGATTTTTAATCTAATGATCAAAACAACTCTTCGAACCCTCTTTAAATAAAAGCGAAGGAACCAATGTTCCTAAACCCTCAAATAAGTGCGAAGGAACCAAAGTTCCTGAAATCGAACAAATGTCCCGATTTATGTATACTTTCCTTGTGTTTGATCTTATTTTTTTATTTTAAATTTATATTCATGTATTTCCCTTTAGGCCCTTGTAAATAACTTTGGGGCAACATTATTTAATTTTCCATTTGGGATTGTATTCCGTCCTAATTTACATTTTTTCTTCTTTTATTGGGGTTGTATTCCGTCCCGATTTTCCATGTAATTGTGTGCTTGATGTGTTTACCGCTTTCCTTTATTGCTCTATTTGTCGCTTTATTTTAGTGCTTTCTTTACAGTTTTTATTTATTGCTTTTGAATGATTGCAATGCGCCTTTTAATTTAAATGCATTAATCGTGTGAGAAGAGAGATAAAATAATTGACCCTAAAAATCCATTTACATAACATTAACCAAAAGTATGAATAAGAGTGAGGTCCCGAACTCTCTCTGGTTTTGGCCTCATAAGGTTAGAATTCATTTCCCAATGTTTTATTGGGTGGCGACTCCGTGATACCTGCCTTATGATACCCAATAGACGCTCTCGTAAGTTGATTGCCAACAATGGAATAGGGGTGAATCCCTGTCCATTGCGAAGCGATTGGCTTTCACGAGTTTTAACGAACCTCTATCCGGCCTCGAGTCCTAAAAGTGGACTCCCGAGGGCCACCCGGATCGCGAGCGGGGTTCGGGGAGCGTCACAGTGGCGACTCCGCTGGGGATATCATAAGACTCTGCTCCGAAAGTACTTTTGGTTAATATAATGTAAATGGATTTAAGATCAAGAAATTTTATTTCTTTTCGAAAAATTTGCATTGCATCCATGCTAGAGCCTTAGAATTAAGTTAGTTGGTCCCCATTTTGCCCCGGCGCTTTCCTAAAACACGACCCTACTTTCACTCATTGTAGGGAAGTGCTTGGGATAATCACCAGCCCAAGTCTCGTGCCATTTATGGTATATTAAATGATGACCCGACTGGTCGAGTTAGACCCGTTGGCAGGGATCATGCTTGGGTAGCCCTAAAATATCATTACCTCTGACCTAAACCCATGTAATGGATATAGTTACTTCCACTAGGGGGCATGTGCCGTAATACTTTGCTTTTGAAGTGGGTTTTCGTGTATTGAATAAATCTGAATAAATTTAGATGTTCGCACCTTAAAGGTTTTCATACCCCGAGGGGCGTGTTTCGATTTGTTCAGATTGTTCAAATATGCGATAGCCGGATCCATTCATATGCGTTTTTTATTAATGAGAGTTTGTGCTTCACAGCACGCTTTACGCGCCCATTGGGTTTCCTGTTAACCCATAGGTCAAGCCCACCTAGGAAAAGAGTCCGCACGGCTTCCTGTGTGATAGAAAATTATTTGGGAGAATTTATTTTTCTTGTATGTGTATGTGATTGTGCATTTTTTATGAGCAATAATAGTAAATAAAACACATGCATTTTATCTCATGTATAATTCTTTCCATACAATAGTAAAGCCTGTGCACTTTGTATACAAAATTGTTTGTATCATAGTTTGTGAATATGAATATAACATACATTTGTCATGCATGTACATAGCAGTACATAGCAACACATACATACTAACATACATTATGATATCCATAACATCCATCATGCGCCATAGCCAGTACATACAACATATGTCACCGAAGGTACGTATCGACATGCATTATGACACGCATAGACATACTATCACCACGATATGTAAAAAATAAAAAAAATAATAAAAAAAAAATAAAAATAATATCAAATAAAATATACATTCATCATGTGTCATAGCATGTATGCTCACATTGCATATGTACATAAACATTATGTGCTAGAACATACATATATTGTTGCATGTTATAGTGTGCACACATTAGCATACTTCATTAGACTATACGTTATACACATCATGACACTTTGCATCTTCCACATTGTGTGCCATATCATGAACATGCATTATACCATGCACATATGAATCCTGCATTATGCATGTTAGTTGCTATATATACCATGCCACATTTTACATATACATGTGATCACACGTACCTCGTAAACGTCATCCATTCGTTGCAATCATTTTCATCACATGTCTTTATCACACACACGTGCTACTCACTGTACATAATCATTCTTATAATGTGTCCTATATCGAGTACATTATTTGTATATATTTTGTGCTTTTATGTATGTGAGTTTTGCCTTTCCTCACAACTCATTAATACACATTATCATGATAGATCATCTTCATCTTACATTACACATGTATTCCTATCATCTCTAAATCATGCCATGTGTACATGCACCATGTATCATAAACATTTATTTTCATGTTGTGCCATAATCTGTACTTGTATCTTCATTATAGACTGCTTACATTTACACTACAAATTTATGCATACACATCATTTGTCGTGTATTGTTTACACATTCCTACTCATTTATGATTTTTTGCAGGTGTTTCATACACACGCATCTTTGCACATATTTCATGTACGCATTTTTATACAAAATGTTTTTACACATGTTTCGCACATATAATTCTTACACGCATACACGATACTATTGCATACGCCATTCCATGTACATGATTTCTAATGCATAATTTGTACATATTTTATAAAAAAAAAAGTTTCTGTTTGCCTAAACAATTTTTGTGCATATACATTTTTTTATGGAATAAAAATTTTTTGTGTTAAGTTATATCCTAAAATGATGACATGTTTGCACCTCATTAAGGTACCTCTGATTCAAAGATTGACTCTGCCTAGTTAGTTCTCAACTATGAATGGATTTGATCTTAACCTTAGAAATCGGAGTTTCATTCCACTTTGAATTAAGTAAGAGGTAGATATGTTAGATCTTTAAGAGCTAGATCACATGAAAATATTTGACTATACCATGTCATTTCTAAGTTCAGAGCACATTTGACCCGTTTTGAAAATAAAACTGAAAAACTAGTTGCAATTAGGGGATTGGATGAAAACTCACTAAGAGCACTAGAACCTTTATGATTACCCGTCAAAGCGACCCCTGGATAAGGCTGAATCTAGAAAATTATTTAGGCACCATTTCTTTGTAGAGCTCTCTAAATGACCATTTCCTACCCTTATTTCACAATCGCTTGCAAGCCCTTTGAGCCTTTATTTTGGTATGCTAAACGCGTACTGGTTTTATTATTACACACATTAAAACTTCTCCCTTCGCCTAAAATGATTTTGGCTTTCCTTTAGAAGAATGGCCGCTCTAGTAAGGATGGATGTACATTGTGACATTTCTTGGGGCTATCAAAACTTGCTCCGATGAAAGTGGGTTTACACTTCGAAGAGAGAATCTCGACCATTGATAATTTTTGGGTTACCAGAAATCACCCTGATAAGGATGGGTTTACCCCTTGAGAAAAATTTTCAATCATTAATAATTTTTTTGGGGTTACCAAAAATTGCCTCGGTGAAAGCGAGTTTACCTTTTGAGAAGAGAATTTCAAATCATTGATAATTTATGTGTTACCAAAAATCACCCTGATAAGGATGGGTCTACCCCTCGGGGAAACGAATTTTTTGATCATCGATAACTTTTGGGCTACACTTCAGGAAAGGGGTTTACATCACCAATAAACCTTTCGAGTAATTAGAGACTTATGCTTGCAAAAAAAAAAAGAAAAAAAAAAGAGAAAAAGAAAAAAAAAAGAGAAAAGTAGAGCTTATGATAATACCCCTTGATGAGTTTTGTTATCTCTTTAACTTAATTGTTATGTAAAGCTAAAGTATTACCAAGTCCAAATTTGGGGATACCTGGACGGTATGCAATTGGGACTGAGAATGTTTCCTTCATCCGAATAAATGTTGCGGCCATTCTTCTCTAACGACTTGATCATTCTTTGATAGCCATTTACCTAAACCTAACATTACAACCAAAGTAAGACCTATTGATTTTGGGTTTGGCCTTATCCAACTAGCAGAGATGACCTTTTTAATAAGGTTTGGTACGTAGGAAGAGGCATATGGTGTTTCTTAAGCTTCAAGCGGGAAGCCATGAGTGCATTTATGCATTCAAGTTGAGTCTTGTCCTCGACATTGCATCTAGAATTTGCTTTTGAAAAAGGAAAAATCATGTTTTGGCCTTTTGCACACACGCACAGAGACTGCATGGTAATGCCATGTATTTACCTATTTGTTTAGTAAACCTTGATGTCTACATATTTATCTTCTTGCCCTTCATTGGGAACGACTCTTGAATTATTTTCCTGAGATTGAATCAGTTGAGAATGTGGATCATTCAGTACGCTTAAAGTCAGATAGAAACTAGAGTTTGAGGTACCTGATAGGCTACACTCATTTTACAATTTTGGGGTATTTCTTATCACTACCCATGAAAATGATACTTTGCACATACTCCCAACAAATTCTTTGTACATATACTTTTTGCAAATGTTTTTACACATAACTGTAGCAAACATTCACATGAATAATTTTACATGTCTTTTGGCATAAAATCTTTAGCGAGCACATTTCATAGGCACCTTTGGGCATTCATGGCTCTCTAAACTTCATTTTTGTAATCAATTACTTTTATGCATTTTCTAGACATACCCTTGGCCTGCATCTCACATGCACATTTTTTGCATGCATTTAGTACACACGTATATGATTTTCCCTGCACATGTTTCATACACACAATTATATGTGCATACATCGCACACACCCAATCCCTTACATGGCCTTCATGTATATAACACCTTTCACCTGTCTTTGCATATGATTCTTTACATTTATGCCTATGAATGACTCTCTACATTTGTCACATGCACGATCATTTGCATGTATGGTTATTTGCATATATTCTGCATACATAACCCCTTACATATATCTCTCATGCATGATCCTTCTCATTCATGATCATTTGCAAATATTTTTGCATGCATACAAGCCATGTACGTGGCATATATGTCATATGCATAATTCTCGGCATGCATTTCATGTTCGTAGTCCGCGTAGTATGCACAGTACTCATTTCACAACTCCTTGCAGTTGTCGTATGTCACATTCGCATATGTGTAATATTTCATACAGGTAATTATGTGCTTAAATTCTACATTCATAATATACATGCATATCATACATGCATAGCTTTCCACATAATTTTCATGCATACATGATGCCCTTCGCTTACTAGATGGTGTACATCAGTCTTAATCAAGACTTCACATGTCGATAAACTGACGCTTCTAAGGCCCTCTCAAGAGGCAAATCTCTAAACCCTCTCAAGAGGCGAACTTCCAAAGCCTTCTCAAAAGGCAATTCTCAAGCCCTCTGAAGAGGCAATTCTTAATCAACCAAAATTCTCTCCGGGGGCAAGTCAACCTAAGTCCTCTCAAGGGGCAAGGCAAATCAACCAAAGTCTTCTCTGGGGGCAATCAGTTCTCTAAGTCCTCTCAAGAGGCGATTCTTATCCCTCTGCATACATTTCTCATGCTTGAACATTTGCATGCATAGCTTTTCACATGCATTCCATGCATACATGGTGCTCGACACTCCTCTCAAAGTCCTCTAAAGAGGCATAAAAAGAAAAAAACAAATCTAGAAGCCCTCTGAGGAGGCAAAATCCCTAAGCCCTTTGAGGAGGCAAAACTATAAGCCCTCTGAGGAGGCAAATCCCTAAGCCCTCTGAGGAGGCAAAACCTGTAAGCCCTCTGAGGAGGCAAATCCCTAAGCCATATGAGGAGGCAAAACCCTAAGCCATCTGAGGAGGCAAAACCTGTAAGCCCTCTGAGGAGGCAAAACCTGTAAGCCCTCTGAGGAGGAAAATCTTGAAGCCCTCTGAGGAGCCAAAACTAGAAGCCCTCTGGCAAAACTAGAAGCCCTCTGAGGAGACAAAACTAGAAGTCCTCTGAAGTTCCCTGAGGGGGCAGATTTTTCAAGTCCCTTGAAGAGGCAAATTTCGGAGCCCTCTTAGGAGGCATCTCTTTATCCGACTCCCAGCAGCAAGGTAGCAGCAAGGTCTCCGCCACAGGTATGTAATCCTCTCTCTCTTTCTTCCTTGAATTTTGGCTCACCTAGGTGTCTAGATATTAGCGTCTCCAAAATTGGGGGCAACTGTAGACACCGGGTCCCGAGTCAAGGGTAACATAAAAAAATATATATATATAAATAAATAAAAAATCATTGCGGTTTTGGCCCTCTAGGCTCCTTGATAATTCCTCCGAAAAAATACATAAAATAGGTAAGTAAAATTAAAAATTAAAAATTAATTAGTTAATTAATTAGTTAATATTATTAGTTAGTTAACTAGTTAGGATTGTAGGATAATTAAAATTGGAAAAAAGAAAATAAATATAGGGTTTAGTTAGATAAAATATATGTGATAATTTAAGTAGATTAATTAAATTAAAAGGTAAAAAATGGAGGAAATTATTGAAGGGCCAAACCATAATTTTGGGTATAAAAACAAAGTGATGGGCTGGGAAAAAAACACAGAGGGACCAAGAAAAAGAGAAAGAAGAAGAAAACAAGAGAAAATAAAAAGAGAAGAACAAGGGGGAGCTCGGAAAACCAAAGGGAAATAAAGAAAATAAAAAGAGAAAGCAAAGAGGGACAGTGAGCAAGAACCAAACAAAGAAGAAATAAACAAGAAAAGAAAATAGAAAGCAAAAACAAAAGGGAAAGAGAGAAGAAATAAGAAGAGAGAGAGGCAGACCAAGAGGAACGACGCCGCCGGAGAAAGGAAAAAAGGGGAGAAGGAGGCGATGCCTCCGCCGGCCAGCCACGGTGCCGGAACGGCACACGCGCGGCGGCGCTAGCCTCCTGGCAGCCGGACGAACCAGTCGACACCCACCGTGTAACACCCCCAACGTCGCCCCCGTTGGAAGGGCGCCGGCGGGCGCGCTACCTGACGCTCACTCACAAACTTGCACACATACACTAAGCGGAAGCACACATTCATACAATGACGACATACGTAAATTAAAACTTTAAAGAAACAATAGCTGAACATACATTAGCTCGCATATATACAAACCATCATATAGCGAAAGCATAAGGCGAAAGATAAAATGAAGGAATAACTGAAAACTTAATTACAACAAGATCCTTACATGACAAAATACTTAAGCAAAAAGCTACAAAATTACAGAATCCGAATACAGGAGCTAAAGCCAAAAATGACAAAACACTTTTAACTCCAATGTGGCCGACCCTGCAGATGCTCGACTCGAACCGAAACAAAACCTGCCACCTACATGGGAAAAGAACCCGTGCTAAGCGATAACGCTTAGTGGGGAGGAACAAAAAAAAAGGACACTAAACCAACAAACATATAACATCATGAAAAAAATACATATAAACTCATAGGCAAACACTTACCGGTTCCTCCGAAGTCTCAGATATCAGAAGGCGAATCATGCAAAGACCCAAGTTATATAAACACGCAGATGTCATATCAAAATACCCATATACCAACCAAAAGCTGATTCATACACAATGCAACTATCATGCAGAGGTGCACAGACACATTAACTAATACCCGAATTATGAAATTGATACATTATACTACCATACAATGGTGTACACAAATATTATGCAATGCCACTAGAAGTCTAAACATACGATTATCATGCAGAAGATGCTCTAAAGCAAAGACCAAAATAATAACATAACATCACATCATCATGCGAAAAATACGAATAAATCTTACATACATTAACTCAGATCCATTAAGCATCAACGCATAATCTTCTAACTATCTAAACATGCATAAGACCGTCACCCAATAATGCTCATTCACTAACTGAAACCACTTACAAAGCTAATACACCATACCCTCACATTACTATATCAATACACGTAGCAGTGTACAGAGAAACATAGAAACCTAATAACATGCTGAAATTACTACAACAGCAGAGACCGGCATAACATATACACAGCAATACTCCATAACACTACACAATACAAATGCTACCACACCATGAATGTAAACACATGTCAACATACCGAAATCACTATAATGGCACAAACCAAGGAAACATATATCATGGCTCTACCTCTATAGCATTCAAGAGGACAAGTTCATAAGATTAAACATATTAATTTGCATACTTAAAGCCACCACTGATCCGATTCACATGCTTATATACAATAAAAACATGCTTGAGTTACAAAAGTAAATGCATTAGTCAAATCACATTCAAAGCATTTGAAGCTTATAACACATCATATAACAAATGCAGATAATCGGGTCAGATATAAAATCATGCTTACATAATGAAGACACACATTCCGAAGCCCATATTCACGTTCGTATATATATAAACTGATTCCTCAAATCCTTATCATGCTCATTCGGATATCACATTCTCATAGTTATTTCGAAGCAAAACAAAACAACAAAACACCTGCTGACTCACAATAGTGGATAACGAGTGTACGGACAGTACCTTACGGGTACAAATCGGCCAAAGGGTACCTTACGAGTACGAATTGAAAACCATTTCATTTTATTTAAAACATTTTACTGAGGGGGATCTTAAACAAGATCCAAACACATTAAAAATGATCGCGAGGATCTGAACACACTAAAAGAGTTCGCGAGGAACCAAACGGGGACCTGATCAGGGTCCAAACGTTCAAAGGGCTGCACCTAAAGAAACTCTATTAGGTATGCCTAACTATCCACTAGACTGATTCGCACAGGTCATGCATAAAACAAATCATGTTTCGAATCACATAATACATATATATATATATATATATATATATATATATATATATATATATATATATATATATCACCAAGCATAATCCAGAGTATAGGAGAGGTAAACATATATTCATAATGTCAGTCATACCCCGCACAAATCGTATGATGAAACATACAATATAATAAGCTCATAAAAAAAAGTAACCATGAACATGGCATTCAACCCTCTTGTATCCAATATGCATCACACAATATGAACCACAATAATTAACATAGATAAACCAAAACATACCATTTAAACAAAAGCATAATCTAACAGAGATCCCATTACTAAGCATATCAGAGTCAAGTATAGTAGCACTATCATGCCAGTGATTATCAATACAAAATCCTAATCATGCGATAGATGAGGATAACTAAATATAAACCCTGCATAATCCAAATTACATTTAAGCATAATACAATCCACAAATAAACATTAATCCAATTTAAAGCAAGCATTTATATAGCTTAACATGTATATTCACATAATACAAATAATCATGGCATGATATAGCATGTGATCACCCTCTATATCATTTATAAAAACTCACATAGCATGGTCATTTACTACTCTACACAATATATATATATATCATACGCAAAGCAATTAGCTTAATTGGAAACAAGTAATAGAATCCATCCATTGTATAGCTAAATATCCATTTTAAAGACATAAATCATGTTAAAAGACACTAAATAACATTTAAAACCATACAAGAGAGGAAAAGGAATGGAAAAGAAAGAAGTGGAAAAATTGCAAAGGCGGGCAGAACCGTTTTACACGGCGGTATGACCTTACCCCTACCGCCGTGTAAGACACTCACGCGGGGGTAAGGCTTAGGCCATACTGTCGTGTGATATGCCTCACACCTGGGCAGAAAGGTTTTACACGGCGGTATGGCTTTGCCCTTACCGTCGTGTAAAGACACAGCTCCATAATTCTAAGGCAAAACCCACGATCCACACGGCGGTGAGACCAGGCCTTACCACCGTGTAACTCCTGGATTTTCCAGAAATCTGCAGAATTCCAACTTCAACAATTCCCAATTTTTCACACAATCAACCACAACGAAATATACACATTTTGACCAATAAATTAACACCAAAAACTTACCTCAAACTTACCTTAACTTGGCCATCTAAGAATCTCAACTCAAACAACATAATATATCATCAATTTGTCCAAACATACATGAACTCAACATCCACAAATTCAGAAAATTAAATCAAGAGAATTAAACATTTTGCAATAGCCTATCATTCAAATTCTACACTTTAAAACTTGAAACTCACTTAGAGTAAACCAATTTCATACACCAATTTCCATCAATCATACATACATACAAAACCCAAAATCACATTCAAGCAAAACCAAAGCATAAATAATTTCCCAAATAAATCATGCACAAACTCATATCAACACTCAAATTTCTGGAAATCACACACAAATACACATTCATGATCCAAGAGGAATGAGGGCAGAGACAATTTAAAACTCCAATGTAAAAATCAAACTCCCAAACCTCTTGTTGCACAATCAGCTTCTCTCTTCAAGCTTCAATCTTTAATCTTCTCTTTTCCTTTACTTTGCCTCTTCTTATCACCAATCACTTGCACAAACAAAACCCACAATTTACTCTTTCAAAACCCTAACTCGAATCCAAAGCAAATCAAAACTAGAAGAGAAATAAGAAGGAGAAGCAAATCCAAAACGCAGGAAACCCTAACCCTAACTTACCTCTTCAAAGCTGACCCAAAACTCAACCAAGGCACCAATACTCACCAACCACAAGAATAACAAGGAGGAAGGGTAGAAAATAGAGAAGAAAAGAGAAAGAAGGGCTGAAGAAGAGAGGGAAACGAGAAAGCAGCCCCTTTCCTGCGTTCTCTCTCTTTTCTTTCCTCCTTTTCTTTCTTCTCAATTAATGCACATACCTAACAAGTCCACATGGCAGTCTCCTATTGGTCCAACCCAAAATATCTTGACTTTTACACTTTGGTCCTTTGGCAAACTCCACTTAATTCCTTAGTAAACTTGCACTTTACTCACTAAGATATAAATTCCTCACTAAAACTTTAATTACTTCTTCAATCGGATCCTTAATACTCAAATTCCATATGCGCACATTACCAAAATATCCTCACTAATCCCAACTTAGCATGCACATTCCGACTAGGGCCATTTTGGGGTGTGACACACCGCTTCCTCCCGTTGGCCGTCGTGGAGGAGATCGGCGAGGAGAAGCCCGCGACGCTCCGACGTGATTCCCGACCAAATCCGGCGACATTCCGGTGCGTGACCACCGGCGCTCAACTCCTGGAGACGCGATCTACCCGGTGGTGGAGGAGGTGTCATCAACGGCTGCTCTGGTGAGGCTCCGGCGAGGGAAATCCAGTAACCCCCTTATTTTATTCTATTTTCATTTATTTTATATTATTATTATTATTATTATTATTTATTCTGTTTTATTATTATTATTATTATTATTATTATTATTATTTAGAATGCTGTTTTATCATAATTATGATTATTATTATTATTGTTATTTGATTTATTTATTATTAGTGTTATTGTGTTATGTTAGTATTATTTAATTTATGTCTATTTTAAATTATTTGTTATTATTATGTTTATTGTTATTATTTATTGTGTTTATTATTATTATTATTATTATTATTATTATTATTATTATTATTATTATTATTATTATTATTATTGTATATATTTAGTTATTATTATTTATCATTATGTTGGGTTATCATTTTAATATCATTATTATTATTTAGTCCATGTTATTATTATTATGTTGCATTATTACAATTATTGCCATTATTGTTATTGATATTATTTGTTTTATTGTATTATATTATCATTATTATTATTTGTTTTATTATTTATTATTATTGTATTTATTTATTATTTGTTATTGTATTTTGTGATTATTTGTTATTATTATTATTGAGGTTATATTATTATTATCATTGTCATTATTATTGTGAAATTGTTATTATTATTATTATTATTATTATTATTATTATTATTATTATTTATTTATTATTATTATTATTTTATTTATTTATTATTATCGTTTTACGTTTATTTATTTTATATCATTATTATTATTTGTTTTAGTATTTATTATTATAGGGGTTATCGTCATGGTTATTATTATTACATTCTTGCATGATTAATTTTTCTTTATTTTTCTCTTGTCTTTGTGTGTATGTGTTTAATGTTAGAACTATTACTAATGTTTTTACCATTACTTTTCTTGTGTCGGGATTTAATTGTAATTTGTCTCGTGTGAGCGTTCTCGTGACCACGAGGGGGATCACGTCGCATAGGAGACCGCGTTGTCTGGTGAGACATTTCTTATTTCCTTCATTTTTTGTTGTGCTTGTTTACAAATAATTATTTTATTTATGCACGCGTGAGATAAAAAAAATCACAAAAATATTTTTATAATTAAATCGAAATTTTTACTAATAAAATTGAGACCAATGTCCCTCGCTTTAGCCAATGAATGAAAAATGTCATAATAAAACGAAGAGTTAAATTCTCTCCAAAAAATGGGATCACTCATCCCGATTTTTAATCCAATGATCAAAACAACTCTTAGAACCCTCTTTAAATAAAAGCGAAGGGACCAATGTTCCTAAACCCTCAAATAAGTGCGAAGGAATCAACGTTCCTGAAATCGAACGAATGTCCCGATTTATGTATACTTTCCTTGTGTTTGATCTTATTCGTTTATTTTAAATTTATATTCATGTATTTCCCTTTAGGCCCTTGTAAATAACTTTGGGGCAACATTATTTAATTTTTCATTTGGGATTGTATTCCGTCCTAATTTACATTTTTTCTTTTAGTGGGGTTGTATTCCGTTCCGATTTTCCTTGTAATTGTGTGCTTGATGTGTTTACCGCTTTCCTTTATTGCTCTATTTATCGCTTTATTTTATTGCTTTCTTTACAGTTTTTATTTATTGCTTTTGAATGATTGCAATGCGCCTTTTAATTTAAATGCATTAATCATGTGAGAAGAGAGATAAAATAATTGACCCTAAAAATCCATTTACATAACATTAACCAAAAGTATGAATAAGAGTGAGGTCCTGAACTCTCTCTGGTTTTGGCCTCATAAGGTTAGAATTCATTTTTCAATGTTTTATTGGGTGGCGACTCCGTGATACTTGCCTTATGATACCCAATAGACGCTCTCGTAAGTTGATTGCCAACAATGGAATAGGGGTGAATCCCTGTCCATTGAGAAGCGATTGGCTTTCACGAGTTTTAACGAACCTCCATCCGGCCTTGGGTCCTAAAAGCGGACTCCCGAGGGCCACTCGAATCGCGAGCGGGGTTCAGGGCGCGTCACAGCATGTTTCAGAGAATGGGTTTTTGGCAATAACATGGGGCTTGAAGGGAAGGATGGCCATCCTAGAAGAAGAAATTTTAAAGTCTAAACTTACAACTACCCTGGCTGCTAATAAGAAAGCCGCTATAAACTTAAAAAGGAGAAGTCGACTGTATAGGGCAATAACTATTTTGGCACTTGGGGGATGGGAGGAGTGTTAGCAACGAGAACAGCCCAAAAATATTATTTCGGTATTGACATATCTTTGCCTCAAGCATTAGAGGGGAACTAGCAACCAAGTTCGGCCAAGCCAACTAGAGGTCAGAGGCAACTAAATCATCATCAGTACACCAGCTATCTAGTGGACGGTTGCTAAACCCTAAAAGGTCAAGTCTAGGATCCCATTAATAACGAGCAGTTGGTAATCCTTAAAGGAGGGAGCAATGGCGTGGGAGGAGGTAATCATGGGAACTCGAGTCTTAATGATGACAGTACGAGAAATGTTGGAGCCACTAAGATTTCAACCGTTAGAACTAATCAAGGCCGCTATACCATCTAGGATAAGCCTTTATCTGAGCACCTCTTTCATTTCATTGATAAGGAGAAGTTACAGCCAAAGCATGCAAAATCGGCCAGGAGCCAAGGGCATCCTAGCCATTGAGCGGATCAGTATTATGCCTACCATCAGCATACTGGGCATGATAGTGATGGGTGCCAAACTCTAAGGAAACAAGTTCAATACCTCATTGATGAAGAGCTGAGAGGTGGGAAAGACGGTTCTCACGGATGATAATGGACCATCGACTATAACACTTGTGCTAGCGAAAATGGTAAGAAGATAGCTATTTAGATGTTCTTTTTATTCTGGAACTATTTGATAATGACATTTTTAATGCTATCTTTTATTAAATGGAATGAATGGTTTTTGCTTATTTGCGTGATGTTTTTAATGATTTTATTGTGCATAATCATGATCACGACTGATTCATATTTGACATTAATTCAACTGATGTCATTCCATTTAATCTCGGAGACTTTGGAGAACCCAAAGAAAATCTTGATAACATCTGATGTTACTTCTGAGGAGATATTAAAATTTGAGAGAATAAAAAAAATAAAAAAGTCTTAGCCTGGACCTATGAAGACATGCTGGGAGATGATCGTGAAGTCGCTGAACACACTATAGTGGCATATCACGATCATGGACCAGTCATGTAAAAACTCAAAAGACTCAAGCTGGAAGGGGTAGAAGAGGTTAAAAGGAGAGATCCACAAGCAGATATGGGGCCAAATTTCTTATTGAAGCGTAATGCCCGACTGGGTTGATTAACGTCGTCCCCAATGGTTAAGAAGAGAAGTGCATGTATGTGTAAATTATCAGGATTTGAACAAAGCCTATTAACAAAATAGAAAAATAATGCAAAAAAAATACAAAAAAAAAGAAGGAAAAGAATTAATATGTAGATCTGGCCGAAAACCGTTGATATAGGGCAAAGGAAAGTCACCCCGGGGGCAAACTTTGTTTAAATCCCGTTGATCTACACATGCCTGTACTTTACCATTCTTCTTGGCTACCGAAAAGAACCAAAAGACTGATTCGCAAGCTATCCACCCAGTTCATCAGTGTAGAAGGTGTGCAGTACAAGAGGTAAGCTGATGGCATACGGCTAAAATGCTTAGACGAGAAGAAGGCCAAGAAGGTTATGGAGGAGACCCATGCTGGGATCTGCAGAGCTCATATGAATGGCCTAACTCTGGCAAAGAAAATCATGAGATAGAGGTTCTATTGACTTACAATGGATACGAATTGCTCGAGCTTGGGGAATAAATATCTTAGGGGAACTGCGCCCTACGGCCTCCAACGGACATAGGTCCACCATAGTTGCTATCGCCTACTTCATGAAAGTCGACGCTCGGGGTATGGACAAGTTCATCGAAAGGAATCTGATATGCCGATTTGGTCTCTCGTACCACGTAGGTTCAAGGACGTGGGGCAGTTTATGGATAAGACTAGGGAGTTGCTCTAGAGGTATGACATTAAATACCATAAGTCCTCTCTGTATCACCCTCAAACCAATGGGGCAGGAGGCTGCGAACAAGAAGATCTTGGTCAAGATGGTTCGAAACTATGAGAATTGGGCATAGAAATGGCCTTTTGCACTTTGGGGCTAGAGAACCACCGTCGGAACCTCTACAGGAGTCACGCTTTATTCCTCGATATATGGGGCAGAAGCAGTATTGCCGATCGAAGTAGAGCCCAAATCTTTAGGGGCAGTCACGGAAGCCCAGATTCCACAAGTCGATTAGGAGCAGCAACGGATGCAGCAGTTAAACACGTCAGACGAGAACAGGTTGTGGGATTATTATCACAGTCAGATCTATCAGAAAATACTTTGCTTAATCATTTGGGAAGAAAGTCAGAAAGCATCCACTGAAATAGGGAGATTTAGTCTTTAAGCAAATGAGTCCGAATGTGCCAGACGGATGAGGTAAATTCAGGCCAGCGCATGAAGGCCCATTTGTTCTTGAGAAGTTATTGCCTAAAGGAGCAACAATTCCAACAGATTGTGATGGAAACGAGTTCAGAGAACTAGTTAGCATCAATAGACTCAAGAAGTTCCATGGCTAAAGACTGAAATTCAAAAGAAGAGAATAAATGCCTCGCGGGTCAAAAATCAAAAAAAGGCGGCTTTCCTAAAAATGGGCGCCTCATCAGGATGAAAATCGAAAAAAGGCATCATGGGCAAAAATTAGAGGCTTGAGAGAAAATATCCAATCAAGAAAACCCGAGAGGGCTGATTAGAAACAGGAGTTCGATACTTACAAGATCTACTCTGAGATTAGATGTAGTTTTGCATTTTGAATCTTTGTTAAATAATGATCATGTATAGAGAAATCATAATGAAATGTACACAATTTTGCAGAAAAATATAAAACAAAGGCAATTAGACTCATACATTCATTATCTTCTAGTTCTTTTATAAAAAGAAAAACATTGTTTTTTATCGAATGTATGTAATCTAATAGCTATGCTCTGCTACCACTCTCGCCGGCCAGATGCCTAAGTCGATGGGTCCTATTATTAGCCGCAAGGCTAAGCACCCATCTCTTATATGCACTAGTGGAAGCAAAAGAGCAAACTGTGATAGAAGGAATAACAGTCTTCACCGGCAGCTGTGCCTAGAGGCTATGGTCTATGGATGAAAGCCGAGGATAAGGTGCCACCTTGGAAAGATAGGGGATGCCTCGTTACATCTTGAATCCCTCTGAACTATCAAGAACAACGAGTGGCAATGTAAAGGGTAGCCTCATGAAGCCCACACAATGGGACACTTCATAAAGAACCATCCAGAGCCACAGCAAAAAGGGGAAGCCAAAGGGCATATGAAGCTGATCCTCATCCGCCACTTTACACAATCTGGCAACACCTTCGTTAGGAGATGCAAATGAATACAACCGCTGCCGAGGAAGGAAATGCCTCAACGAATAACTGCTGATCACTCTAGAAGTGGGGTCCTGATAGTTGCCTCGACTTTTCTTGTAGCTATACCCTTCACAAAAAAAAGGGGGCCGTTAGAGATGAAAACCGTAGCTGGCTCACTAAGAAAAAGTTAGGCCAAAGGACAGGATGAAAATCTGAAAACAGGCAGTCTGCCCTACAAAAAGTAAATGGATAAAAGCCACTGGAGTGGGTTGGGTCCGTTCCAGGCAAAATTTAGGTGAAGGATTATATGAAAATCCCTAAAAGGGATGCATTTCCCGCAAAAAAAAAGCTAGTGTGAAAATCCATAAGGGATGCACTACCTTTAAAACAATGACTTTCGATGCCTAGAGCGATAAGGCGACATTACTTCAGGTGATCTTCCTTCGAACAAGTAATGCATAATTCAAGACATGCTCAGAGTCATGGGGGCAAGATGTTGTACAGTGCATAGCAAAAGGTGTATGATCATTGACCGGGGGGCAAAAGATGCACACCGGGCGGCTCTCTCTGAAAGGATTATGAGTTAGAGTCCCTAAGCCAATATAACACTTCTAGATCCCTAAAGGCATGATCAAGCAGTCAAGCCGTATCCTCAACGGACCCTTGACCACCCGAGACATGGTCTATCTATTTTTGCATACATCTCATTTCATACAATTTCTTAACAAACATCTGCATATGGCATTTTACACATGCAAGCACAATTCCTTGTATATATGCCTATGAACACAATGTTGCAGGAAGAGTACAAATGAAGACCACACGCATGAAAGTGGGTCAATGACGGCTTCGGCTCAACATTATTACTCACCCATACTGGACAACCAAGACAAGATGAAGTCTACTCAAGTTCAAATTTCTAAGACCTCTGAGGAGGCCAATTCCCAAAGCCCTTTAAGGAGGTAAACCTCAAAGTCCTCTGAGGAGGCCAATTTCCAAGTCCCACACTTTGTAAGTCTGGAGCAGACTCGGTGCAGTTCAAGAGAACACTTCTCACGTTTTGTAAGTCTGGAGCAGATTCGGCTCATCACCATCTGAGGATGGCTCCCGCACTTTGTAAGTCTGGAGCAGACTCGGTGCAGGCCAAGAGGACATTTTCTGCGTTTTGTAAGTCCGGAGCAGACTCGACGCATCATCATCTGGGGATGGCCCCCGCACTTTGTAAGTTTGGAGCAGACTCGATGCAGTCCAGGAGGACATTTCTCGCATTTTGTAAGTCTGGAGCAGACTCAATGCATCAGCATCTGAGGATGGCCCCCGCACTTTGTAAGTCTGGAGCAGACTCCGTGCAGTCCAAGAGGACATTTTTCGCATTTTGTAAGTCTGGAGCAGACTCGGCGCATCACCATCTGAGGATGGCTCCTGCACTTTGTAAGTCTGGAGCAGACTCAATGCAGTCTAGGAGAATATTTCCCGCATTTTGTAAGTCTGGAGCAGACTCAAAGCATCGCCATTTGAAGATGGCACCCTCACTTTGCAAGTCTGGAGCAGACTCGGTGCAGTTCAGGAGAACAACTCCAGCGCTTTGTAAGTTTGGAGCAAACTCGGTGTCTTGCAATTTGAGGAAGGTAAGCGCCTCATGTACGCACTTCTTTCTTTTTTTCTGAATTTTGGCTCACCTAGGCACCTCCGTGCTAGCTTCCCCAAAATTGGAGGCAACTATAGACATCGAATCCTGAGGCGGTCTAAGATCAAGATTACCCAATAATGAAAATGATGTTTATTCACAAGCAAAAAGGTTACAACTGATGATTCCCTTGTCGAAAATCCTTCTTTTTAAATAAAAAGTTTTTTTTTATATTTTATTTTGGAATTTTTAGGGTTTTTGGTAGCCTACCACCGCGCAACCTGCGCAGCGCGCGGAGGCATGGCGCCTGCGCGCGGGCTCTTGGCGCGTCGAGGCCTCGTACGGTGCGTCCTCCAGCACGAGGCCGCACATCACATGTACGGGCTTGCAAAACTCCCCACACAAGGCCTTGCCTTGCGTGGTGCGGCCTCTAGCGTGAGGCCGCACCTCGCGAATGCGGGCGATGCCCGTACCTAGGCATGCGACATGTGGCCACCCACGCGCAGGCAGTCTCACTCCTATCCCTTTCCCACCTGCAAAATCTGGTTTTTGAAAGATTTTGAAGACCCTTTTTTCAGTTTTCAGGGATTTTTAGGGGATTGTATTTGTCCCAATTTCTCCTTTGTAAATGGCGTGGGTTTGTGTGTTTGCCACTTTATTTACCGCTTTATTTATAGTTTTCATTTACCGCTTTTTCGATGTTTGTAATGCGCGTTTAAATAAATTGTATTAATCGTGTGAGAGGAAAGATGGAATTTTTCTAATCTAAAAGCTCATTTATAATTAACCAACGCATAAATAAAAGTGAAGTCTCGAACCACTCTCTGGTTTAGACCATAGAGGTTAGATGACATTTCTCAATTTATTGTAAATTAGGTGGCAACTCCAAAATATTTCAAAGGTGCCTAAAGATTTTATGAGGCTAGATGAACTTCCTCAATGTTCTATTGGGTAGGGATTCCAAATATCTCATGTTGCCAATGATCAAATGATGCGAACCAATTTCTCGATCCCTAAAAGCGGCCAATAAGAGGGCCTTCTTGGTTCGGCGCACGTCACACTACCCACAATCTTTTTCCAAAGTAAAAGATAGAAAACACTTAATAGAATTTTTCTCCTAGGTACTAACCAACCCAACTCACAATTTTTTACAAAATAAATTTCCTCACAAACATTTATAAGAAAATATATAATCAAATTGAGGAGAATATGTAAAGAATAAAGTGCAAAAAATGTGAAAAGTGAGATGAACAAAGTTAAGCTTTTCTCTTAAGAGACAAAAATTCTTTTTCAACTTTTTCTAACCTTCTAATAGATGAAATAATATGTATATATACTCAAAAATTCAGTTCTAGGTGTTTGAAATATAAACTAGCCATTTCTAGCTGTTGGAGGACAAAACAGGGAAAACAAACTAAAACTAGCCGTTATTTTTGTCCTGTAGTGAAGTTAGATTTTTGTCCAAAAATCTGATACTATCAAAAATTTATTTTCAAACGAAAACCAATTTAGCTCAAAACTCATTTTCTAACTTAAAAATATTTTTATGCAACTTACAATCTATAAAATGCATGTATGAATAAAAATGATTTGCTTCAATTTGATTTTATAATTTAGCATTCTAATTTCTAATAAACTAAGACATTCTCTAGAATTGACTTCAATATCCATCCAATAAGTATTTTGCATAAAAAAACATGTAGAAAATTCCTGCAGAAATTGCTTAGAAAATAATTCATAATAAAATTTATTTAAGGTTTGATTATAATCAAAATTAGGATGTGGTTTTGAGTCAACAATCTCCTCTCTTTTTGATAATGACAAAATCTTAATAAACTCCATTTAAAAGTCTATTTAGGTTAGTCTATGAAACTCCCCCTGAATATGTGCATGAGGGTACTTACAACAAGATAAAAATATAAGATAAAATATAAATCCCCTATATTGCATGCTATAACAGATTTCTCCAAGCCATATATTTTTGCTAAGGCAATATATCATTATATCATGTAAGATTTATCAATTATCCAATAAAATTTCACTATCAGATCTGTAAGAATATATAAAACATATCACGTATTCCAAACATATCACATTTGCAATTGAATTATATATTTTCAATTTTTCAATTTTTTCTACAATAAAATTCAATTCAACGTATCAACTCATTTTTCAATCAAAATATTAACTCAACGTATCCCAATTTTTCTTCAATAAAATTCAATCCAAAATATCACGTATATCAGCTCAACATATATCTCACATATATTTAGCCAATAAGTTAACATATTCCAATTTTCCAATTTTTGATTTTTTATAAAAATCAATCAACAAATCAACAATATATCAACCTTTTTCTCCCCCTTTTTGTCATCAGCAAAAGGGAAAAGGTAAATAACCAGTTTAGCACAATAATATTCAATCAAAAAATATTTTCAAGGCAAATCCAGCAATAAAAATAGTTTTTAAGTCACTAAAATATAATAAAAATACCTTCAAAGAGAAAAATAGTTTCCAATTTGAACAGTGAAACTAATTTTCATGACATTACCCAAAAATTTATAAAATGCTTTTACCAAATTTGGGTAAAATTACGTTACCTGTATATGCCAACAATGATTTCCTTCCTTCGGATTCCATCCACGAAACTAATTTCACATTTTAGCATTTTAGCAGCCCATTCGATGGTTTTCGGAGGAATTATGACTAATTTTATTTTGGGCGATGGTTTCGATTTGGGTTTGGTTTTCACGGGTTGCTTTCCTTGGATTTGGGTGTAAAAGAAATGGGTTTGGATAAAAATTTCCATGTTTTTGTCTCCAATTTTGACAAATGGGTATGAAAGAAATGGATTTTACAAAGTTGAAATGAAAGTGACGAGAGAATGAAGATGAGAAAGTAAAAACACTTTCAAATAAAGTTTTAAAAAGAAAGAGTATAAAACTACCTTTGCATTAAATGAAAAGGTACTTGAAAAGATTTTGGAAAAGACAAAACACAAAAAGCAAATTTCCTTTCCCAACAAGATAATTGCTCATTTAAATTCAAAACACAAATATTCCCATTTTTTCATAAACACAATATAAATTCATTAAATGAAAAGGTACCTAAAAAGATTTTGGAAAAGACAAAACACAAAAAGCAAATTTCCTTTCCCAACAAGATAATTGCTCATTTAAATTCAAAACACAAATATTCCCATTTTTTCGTAAACACAATATAAATTCAAAACTTAAAGTAAAAGATAAAAGAGAATTGATTTGATTTTAAATTTGCATAATTATTACATATTAGGAAACTATACTTTTGCAGTTACCAAGAGATACGAAGATGAAAAGTCAACAAAAAGACAATATTATCCCTATAAAATTTAAAATGCGCATAAATAAATACTGGGGACATAAATGATAAATCAAATATATTTTGTTAGCTGAAACACTCAATCATCACGTCAATTTAATTGCATATCAGATAACAAAAAAAATTGAATCACAGATTTTCACACAGATTTCGAAATTAACCAGTAGATTTTCTTACCAGAATTTAGTTAGAAACGTACCTTGACAGAAAATCAAATTTCTGATGTACCTATTCCCAGCTTTCTTTTTAGTTGACAGAATCTATCCTCTTTAAGAGGCTTGGTGAAGATATCAGCTATCTGATTTTTAGTAGAAACAAATTCTTGCAAAATATCTCCCCTTTGCATATGATCTCGAATGAAGTGATGCCTAATTTCAATGTGCTTTGTTTTTGAATGCAGAATAGGATTCTTGGTCAGATTTATAGCACTTGTATCATCACAAAATATTAGAATATTGTCAAATTCTATCCCATAATCCTTTAATTGCTGTCTGATCCACATAATTTGAGCTACACATCCACCACGTGCTATATATTCTGCCTCTGCCATAGATAATGCCACAAAATTTTATTTTCTGCTTGACCATGTGATAAGTGAATTTCCTAGAAAATGACAAGCACCTGAAGTACTTTTTCTATCAATTCTACAGCCAGTATAATCAGCATCTGAATATCCAATAAGATCAAAAGATGTGTTCTTTGGACACCAAAGTCCCAATTCCTGAGTTCCATAAAGATATCTCATAATTCTTTTAACTGCAGATAAGTGTGATTCCTTTGGAGCTGATTGAAAACACGCATATAGACATACACTGTAACGAATATCTAGTCTACTTGCTGTTAAGTATAGCAGTGACCCAATCATGCCTCTATATAACTTTTCTTCAACATTTTTGCCCTTTTCATCTTTGTCAATCTTTATAGTTAAGCTCATAGGAGTACTAGCAGATTTTGCATCACACATCTTCAATTTTTTCAGCAATTCCTTTGTGTACTTCACTTGATTTATGAATATACCATTTACACGTTGCTTAATTTAGAGTCCCAAAAAGAATGTTAATTCACCCATCATGCTCATTTCGAATTTCTTTTTCATAATAGCTTCAAATTCTTTGCACAAGAAAATGTTAGTAGATCCAAAAATAATATCATCAACATATATTTGAACAATTAAAATATGAGATGATTTATGCTTTATAAAAAAAGTAGTATCTACTTTTCCTCTGTAAAAATCATGAGCAACCAAAAAATAACTTAATCTTTTATACCAAGCTCTAGGAACTTGTTTCAAACCATATAAAGCCTTTTTAAGTTTGTAAACAAAATTTGGATGTTCAAAATTTTCAAAACCTGGAGGTTGTTCAACATAAACTTCCTCATTTAATAAACAATTAAAAAAGCACTTTTAACATCCATTTGATATAATTTGAAATTTTTGAAACATGCAAATGCACACAAAATTCTAATTGTTTCTAGTCTAGCAACAGATGCAAAAGTTTCATCGAAATCTATATATTCCTCTTGATTGTAGCCTTGAGCCACTAATCTGGCCTTATTTCTAACAACATTATCTTGCTCATCCAACTTATTTCTAAACACCTATTTTGTTCCAATAATAGAACAGTTTGAGGGTCTAGGAACCAAATTCCAAACTTTGTTTCTTTCAAACTTTCTCAACTCTTCTTGCATAGCAATAATCTAATTTTCATCATTTTGAGCATCAGTATAATTTTTAGGTTCAAGTTGAGAGATAAGAGGCAACATTACCACAATATTCATGCATGGCTGTAACATCCCAAATTAAGGCCTAGTAGGATTTTTGTATGTTTAATCGGATATTGAAGGGTAATTCGGTAATTGGACATGTGAGGATTGATTTAACTGGGGACTTAACTGAAAGAGAATAAAAGTATTTTAGTGAAGAATTTATTTGAGTGATAAAGTGGTAATTATTGAGGATCAAGAAGAGATTAGTTAAGGACCAAAGTAAATTAAGGCAAAGATTTTTATTTTTGGACCAATGGGAGCTTCCACCTAAGCAAGCGTTGGTGTGGGCATTAAATGAAAAAGGAAGGAAAGGGAAAAGGAGAGTGAGAAAGGAGCAGTTTTCTGCTCTTGCCCTATCCCGTTCTCCCCTCTCTCTCGATTTTTCTTCTTCTTTTCCTTGATTCATTTTCTGCTCCATCTTCTTCTTCTTAGCTGGTGTTTTGCAAAGTTGTGGGTTGTTTTGGTTGAGCCTTGAGCCGATTTTTGAAGAGGTAAGCAGTTAGTGGTGATTCTAAATTTCTTCTCCTTCTTATTGTGGTTTGTATTTTTGAATTTGGGGGTTTGGATTAAGAGATTTCTGGGTTTGTATGTGCAAGAATCCGGTGACAAGAGAAGAGAGAAAGGGAAAGAGAAGGTGCAAGCTTGAAGGAGAGCTGGGTTTGAGCTTCAAGAGGTTTAGGAGTTTTGCTTTTGGTTGTGTTTTGATTTTGAGTGCTAATTTCTGGAAATTTGAATTGGTAGTATGTTGTTCTGCATGGTTTGAGTTGAGTTGTGATATATGAAGGATATGTTATGATCATTTTGGAGTTTGGGAGTTGTCTTGCCCTTATTCTTTTCGAATCATGTGTGTGTGGGTATGTTAATTTCTAGAATCTTGACTGCTTTGTATGAATTAATGCATGTGTTAGTTTGAGTGGGTTTGATGGCCTTGCATGCTAGTGATAGTGATGGCAATGCATGTTGGTATTTAGGAGTTTTATATTTTGTTGTGTTTTATGTTTTGGTTTAAATTTTGGAAATTGATATTATTAAATGTGTTGTATATGCTTGTTTTTTAGTTGGGTTTGATTATGCATATGTTTGGTATATGAATTGAGAAATGAATTTGCATGTGCTAGAGTGTAATTTATGGGTTTAATGTCTCAATTGAACATCTTGGCTTTGATTTTGGGTTATTCCATTGGTATGTGTTAAGGATGTGATAATTAACATGTTGGGGTATGCACGTGATTAGAGAATTGATTTAGCATGCATGGTAGTTTAAGGTTGCATTGTAGTAGAAGTAGAGTTTGGAAGGAAAGCAAGTGTGTTTTTTGCATTTTTTTGGGTTTTTGTTGCTTTACACGGCAGTAAGTATTTCCATACCGCCGTGTAAATGTATTCTGGATTGGTGTTTTTGCTGGTCCGTCGAACCACACGGTGGCAACGATTTTTCATACCGCCGTGTAATTGCTCTCTGGACATGCTCATATTTCTGGCTCGGCATGACTTTTGGATCCCTCACGAGTCGTGAGGACTATCACGACTCGTGAAGCTATTGTCACGAGTCGTGAGGCCTGTCCTGACTCATGAAGCTACTATCACGAGTCGTGACATCGTGCACGAGTCATGACAGTTCCCTTTCTGCCTGCCCTGTTTTTCTGAAATGATTTTCTTTCTTGTTCCACTTTGCTTGGTTTCTCACTATTGCATGAGTTGTGCTTTGTTTATGCTAGTGAATATTATTGCCCTAGTTTTGTGTTAGTAATTAATGATATGATAGTGTTTTGACTCGTGAATTTTGTGATATCAAGTGTTACGTTTGGAATGAGTGAGTTAAGCCTGAAGTGTCATAGTAGTGGATAGATAAACATGCTTATAAAGGGATAGAGAGTGCAGCTGCCCATGTTGGCCCCGTTTAGGTCTTACGGCGACCTTCGTTATGATCTTACTGAAAAATGTTTTTGAGATTTCGGTCTCCTATGCTACCTTCGGGTATAAAATATTCTGAGACTTCGGTCTCTAGTATAGTGTTGATACTGTTCGCAGTATTCAGTGTAGTGTAGTGTACCCGTATCCACCACAAGTGAAATTCAGGCTGTTATGTGATATGTTGGGCTTTATTTTCAATGAAGTGTGTTCGGTTTGTGTTTGCTCATGCTATGATTATTAGTATTTTGGTAATCGTCCTGATGTAGTGATTATGCATGCATTTCTTTTGCTTTTGCTATGGTAAGGTTTTCTGTGTGTGGATGCATTTGAAATCGAGTGATCTTATTTGATTTATCTGTACAGTGTTATTGTTGCTAGTTGTCTTTGTTTCCTCCCCACTAAGCGTTATCGCTTAGCACGAGTGTTTTCCCGTGTAGGTGGCAAGTCCGGTTCGGTTTGGTTCGTGTCGCGCATCTGCAGGTCGACCACTAGGAGTTAGAGTTATTCTTTTTGTAATGTAATTCAGCTCCTATATTTTTTGTATATCATTTTGTTATGTAACTAAGTATTTTGTATAGTGGCTTATGTAAATGTTATAAGGACTATTTTGTAAGTACTGTATATTTTGTTATATATATATATATGTTATTGTTTTTGTTATTGTATGTTTATTGTCCTTAATTACTTGTTTCCAATTTTGTATGTTCCGCTTCCGCTTGTGTTTTTATGTGCTTGTGTCCAGAGCGCATGGCGCTCCAGTATCCTTCCAACGGGCATATTGGAGTGTTACAATGGCTCTTCTTGTCATCATTTTCTAAGAAGGATCAGTTAATAGATTATCTTTCAAGTGATACTTATGAAATCTCCAATCTTTAGGCAATTCTACTAGTTGATCAGATTGTTGTTCCGTCTGATTTTCTGGTACATTATTTGTTTAAACATCTGATTCATTTTCTGTGTCATGATATTGCTCCAGAGTTAAAGCCAATACACAATCCTAGATATGTAAATCTACCCACAATCTTTTTTCAAATTAAAAGATAGAAGGCACTTACTATAATTTTTCTCCTAGGTTCTTGCCAACCCAACTTACAATCTTTTACAAAATAAATTTCCTCACAAATAATTACAACAAAAACTATAATCAAATTGAGGAGAATCTGTAAAGAATGAAATGCAAAAGATGTGAAAAGTGAGATAAACAAAGTTAAGTTTTTCTCTTAAGAGACATAAATTCTTTTCCAACTTTTTTTAACATTTTAATAGGTGAAACAACATGTATATATACTCAAAAATTCAGTTCTAGGTGTTTGAAATATAAACTAGCCGTTGGAAGACAAAATAAGGAAAATAGACTAAAACTAGCTGTTATTTTTGCCCTCTAGTGAAGTTAGATTTTTGTCCAGAAATCTGATACTATCATAAATTTATTTTCTAAAGAACAATTTTTTAATGAAAACCAATTTAACTCAAAACTCATTTTCTAACTTAAAAACATTTTTATGCAACTTACAATCTATAAAATGCATATATGAATGAAAATGATTTGCCTCGATTTGATTTTACAATTTAGCATCCTAATTTCTAATAAACTAAGACATTCTCCAAAATTGACTTCAATATCCATCCAAAAAGTATTTTGCATCAGAAATCATATAGAAAATTCCTGCAGAAATTGCTTAGAAAATAATTCACAATAAAAATTCCAGCAGAAATTGCTTAGAAAAGAATTCACAATAAAATTTATTTAAAGTTTGATTATCATTAAAATTAAGATGTGGCATTGAGCCAACATATTACACTTACTAATCACCAATTAAAAAAAAGAACTTAAAAACTTAAAAATAATTAAGATAATGAAAAAAAGTGTAACAAAAATTCTTAAAAATACAAATTATTAAAATAAATTCATTCAATGCTAATAACTTTTTTTCCTTTATTTTTTTAACTTGACATACATTATTTTCATATATATTAAAAATTTTAGTTCTTTTTAAATTATTGAAAATTTTAGTTAATATATTACTGTTTTATAACTTTTCGAATACATTTTGATTTTCATTAATGAAAAATTGATAAATTAAGAAATAATAATAAATACTAAATATGGACATATTAAACAATTAATAAATTAATTAAAATATTTTTTTAAATTAAAATAAATTTGAAACATATTTTAAAGTAATAAAAATTAAAGGAATATAAATAATTAAATATGAAAATAATGAAATAAAAAAACGTAATATATATTAGGGGTGAGCAAAAAAAATCGGTTGATACGATTAACTGGTAAACCGGTCCAAAATCGAACCGATAGACTGGTTAACCGATTGTAATTGACTGGTTAATAATTTAGTGTTTTGAAAAAATCGATATTAATGGACTGGTTAATGGTTTTGGCTCATATAATCGGTTAACTGAACCGATAACCGAATTAATTTATTAATATTCAATATGTTCGTATTTATTATTTATTATTATTTCTTACTTTATCAATTTTTCAATAATAAAAATCATACTTTATTCAAAAAGTTATATAACATTAATATATTAACGAAAAGTTGTATCTCTAATTGACTTTTATTTCCACATACACAAAATTTTTTACTTTTCAAACTTTTGAATATATATAATTAATTCCTAATTGTAATTAATTTAATAATTTTAACTCTTTAGTTAAAATATTTTATATTTAAATTATTAAAATTTAATTTGATAAATAATATTCAATTAAAATGTGTAATGTTAATTTTAATATTTTTATAGGTAGTATTTAGCACTTGCAATTCTAATTAAATATATTTCGCTTTAAAAATTAAAAATTTCGTTGCAAGTGATAATTAATATTTAATAAAATTAATAAATTATAATTTTTTCATTTATTATATTTTTCTATCCTATGCGTGCATATTGACATTTTAATCTCACAGATAGTGGTGAAAAAAATCAAAAATTTAGTTAATCGCAAAATCGAACCTAATTTTTTTTATTAACCGGTTTTATAAACTCAATTTCATTTTTATTTTTAACATTTTATATTATCAGTTTCAGTTTTGATTTTGATTTTTGAGTACCGGTTAATTGTTAATCTACTGTTAATCAGTTTATATTTATATTATATATATTTTCTATATTCTAAACTTTTTTTTTTATTTCTCTTTAAAACTTGTATAAAAGAATTCTTTAAATATATTTAAATTATATGCCATTCTTCTTATTTATATTGAGTAATACTTGTCTAATGCCTTTATATATGTTATTCTTTGTTATATATATTAGTGATTATGTCTTACTTAGCATTTAATGACATTTTCTAATGTTTTATATTCTATATTTAAACTTTTAACTATGTCCAAATTCACCATACTAATTTTCAACAAATATGGAATATAATATTAGTTATTGATTTGTAAAAATAATTAATATGAAGAATGGTGAAAAAGGAGTGAGTGAGAGTCAGCCAAAAGAAATTAAGCTGCCAAAACTAAAGAAATAGAAAGTTGTGCCGCAAATTAAAATTCAAACCGAGAGATATTAGGATAATTGTTTCTTGCTATAAAAACGTTTAGCACAATATTTTCGATTCAATTTGTTGGTGGATTTTATTGGTAAAAAATGAATAAACATAGAATCTTCGTATTATGGTACTTGCCTACAAATTTATTTCAAATTTGATCTTAAATATACAAAAATAAATTTCAAATATAAATAGATCTGATGCGTGCTATGAACATAGTACAATCCTACACAACAATTAACAAAAATGCATGCCTTGATGGTCTGAATTATGGGGATTTTGAATTTCACGCAGGATCGGTTATGAAAATAAAAAGCAAAAAAATAAATGTTAAACTTGGATATGGATTAGCGACTATATGGTTGTCCAACTTGAACAAAATGGACGATCAACGAAACTGGCAAAACTTACAGCAACAACAATGGGACTACATATTCCGTCACTAAATTCTTAAATTCAATTACAAGTTAATAACTACCTCCGTGAACCAAATTGTCTGTCATGCACTAAAAAGGATATATATATATATATTTGCAATAAATACAAATAAACCAAAATAGAATTACAAAAATGATACACCGAAAACAATAAAATTTATTCGAATGAAAAACCAAAATAAGGCGCAAGAATTTATTATTTCAAACAACAAATTTTCATTCCTGAATATTTGAAGTCAAATATAAAATGCAATACATAATATTAGCCCTTTTCCTCCTAACAAATAAAAATTCACAATACCCACCAAATGAAAGAATTTGATCTACCAACTCCCTGCAAAACTACTACCTGCTATCATTACAAATGAGGCAGTGGTAGATTGAAAACAAAAAAAAAAAAAAAAAAGAAACCAAAAAAACTCACTCTTAAGCCATAATCACAACAATATGGATGCTAATCACAGCTAGACTCATCAAAGGGCAAATTAATATAATGCTAGACAAATCATGCCATGTATGCTGTTTACTAAAGAAACCACAACTTCTCAATTGAACAGTGAATACCATACAATGAACTTGGAACTGCAAGCAGAAATATCATTCCTTTTGGTGGATGATTTTTGGGATCTAAAATAGATCAAATTTCTTCTTCAGCATGTCCTGCTTCCATTTTGGTATTTTATAAAATGCTTCTTTAGCCATTCCAAATACATTCTGGAATTCCTCCTCGGACAGGTACGCCTGAAAATTGAGATCAATAAAAAACTGATTACTTATCCAAAAAAAAGGGGGACATGAAAATCAAAGTAAAATAAAAACATCCAGTAGAATCACACACCTCCCTCCGCTTAAAATCAATTCCAGTTACAGGATTTTCAGAATGAGCCTTCAGTTGATCATAACTGAATGTACTTTGACTGCTTTGTGTGCCATTCTCATCCTGCTCTGATTCTTGCTTTGGCTCTGAATCCTCTCCAATGCTTTCAGATACAGAAGCAACTTCCTCTGTTTCCTTGACCGATGCAACTTCTTCAGAACCCTCCACTTCAGAAAGTGAATTTTCACTCTTCCCTTCAGCTGGAAATGCTTAAATGCATTAGAAATTTCATTTTCAGAAAATGAAGTCAAATTAAATTCAAGCACCACAGATGAAGATGACTCCAGTAAAATCATATGACACAGATAGATTCTTAATAAACTGACACTTCACATGTTATTAAAATCATCTAAGACAAATTTTTGCTTCCTTACGAGAAAGATTAGATTCTGGGGGTGGACTGCGTGAAGGAGAAGTTTCAGGTGTTTTCTTCTTTTCAGCAGTAAGAACTTGTGATAGAGCAGCTACTGCTGCAGCTCTTTGTGACCCCTGTCCTGCCCCAGAGTGTTTTGAAGGAGCAGGTTTGGGTGCAGAGGATGAACTAAATGCAGAGTTCAAGGCAGCTAAAGCTGAAGCTCTTTGAGTTGGTCCTCCAAGATTTGAACCGTTCGACCTATCCTGGCCCTGTTAAAAGAATATAACATATTATATCAGCCAACAGTTTGACATGGTAAATGAACTAAGATACCTGCACACGCACCGATTGGACATAAAAGCTTAACAACATAAAGCATACAGTTGAATAACAAGACTGCAAATTGAACACAAACAATTTTAGAATTTAAATCCTGTATCCAAATGCAATTTAATATTAAGATCATAAAATAACAATTTCACGTCAGCACCAAATGTTCTCAAATCCTTGATGCATATATACACGCATGAAAAAAAAAAAGAAGCTCCTGTTCACTTTATCTACGACACACCAAAACTGTTGATCCAAGCAGACCCCCTAATCCTCAGTAATATTATTGGATACAGCAGGCCTATTATGGAAAGGAAAAGGAAATTAATAAAAAAAAATGCACTAAAAAGATTCAAAAATAATGATTTTCATTGTATGCTACCGGGAAGGGAAATGTTTTTGGAGAAATGATAAATGAGGGGCCAAAAAAATAAAAACAATAATTCCAGCAAAGTATATAACATAAAACTGCTTATCACACTGACTGAAAAAAGAAAAGTTGAAAAACAAAAGCCCCACAGAGTGGCAAGAAGGCATAGAGAAGGAAGAAAAAGAAGAAGTGAATCAGAGGAGGAGGACTGACATATGATAATGCATATCTCAAAAAAGCTAAACAAGAGGAAGCAAAAATCTCAACAAATAAAAGCCTGCTTATCCAGCTCAGTTGCATTAAAGTCTACTTACCGAGTAATATGGCTTCTCAGCAGACGGATTGAATGCAGAAGATAAGGCAGCTAAAGCAGAAGCCCTTTGAGTTGCTCCTCCTTGGTTTCCATTGGACTTTTCCTGTAGCATAATATTTTACACTGAATGCTTCAAAATGTATGTCTACAAGCTGTCATTTTCATACAATCTTCCACCATTCACATATGCAACAACTGACACGGTACTTAATACAAGTGATTAGATTAGCATGTACAAGAAGCACTGCACGATCTAACTGACATACATGGTGAACATTGTATTTGCTCATATCATATACTTCCAAACAATGCTCCTTATTGATGAAGATACGTCGCTGTGAATAAGCGGTGCTCTCTAAAAGCAATTCATGTGTTGTATTTGAAAAAAAAATAATAATAATAAAGAGGGAGGGTTCGGGGTGAACAATGAGTAAGGGAACAAGAAAACAAGGGGGACAGAGTCTGGAAACAAAGAATGCATACAAGGGAAATATGATGAAATCAAAAAGTAAGAAAATTAAAGTGCACAAATAGACAATTTTGACATTCTATATCCAGGCATCTTAAATCAACTCCCCTTCTTCATGTAGGAGTAAACCGGAGCTGCCATTTTCATATAGATACAAGCTTACCAAATATAAATAGATTAATTGTTTACCTCTACTAAAGGATGTCCTAAACCAAAGAGCAATGCTGCTTTCTTTTGGAATGAATTTCCTACAACCTGCAGTGCAGTTAATGGGGAGAAATTATAAAAGAGATACATATTAATAAGCTGAAGTTTTCCAGTAATTAGAAAACAGATCCCTTGAGGGATACCTAATAGTTGTAAAAATCAAAGAAGTTGCCTCTTCATCCAAGATGTGGGCTCCTTAAACCACACTTTTCTCATGCTCCCGAATCTCAACTTAGATGTTATACATACATGTACCAAAGCATTCTGGGTTCTAAATGCTTCAAAAAAAATTTTTATCTCCATGAGCTCCTAGATAATGCTTCTTATAATACAAATCTAGTATCGTGACTTGCAATCTCAGGTTCCCTTATTTTGGATGGTCTTTACTTCCATCGATCCTGGTTCAGTCTATGATTTACTTCTTTTTAGAGACTGATCATACTTGTTCAGACAAGCTAATGGTATTATGGTAAGATTAAAAGCTTTATTATCTGACCATATTAGTAAATCACTGAATCCTACAATCCAAATATTTCCTACATAATCAAGGACCTTCCATTCCCAGCATTAGATACTGAATCAATCTCAATTCTGTGCATGTGTGCTAAGAATACATTCTAATACTCAGTACTTATTACTAAAACAGTGAAAGAATTAGGAAATAATAATTTATAGAACTTGGAACTTAACTTGTAGAACTTGAAAACATAGTAATAATAATGATGCGGAACCTACCATGGGTCTACTGTGATCCCAAGAAAAGTACGTTGTGAAGAATGATGGTTCATTTCCTTCTGTAACTCTATAAAGAGGCACATTTGGAGACAAACCCTCAAGAGAAGTAGCCAATTCTATGTATTGCTGTGGAGAATAAAAAATCAGTGAACAAAGCAGCAGGACAGAAATATGCTCATCTCAGCTCACCCTCAATTAAAAGTAGAGACAAAATTTGACATAACACAAAGTGTTCAAGGAGTACCCTGCCAATGTCAAAAGCATTCTGCTTTTCTTTAGGATCTGCAGACTGACCCACCCAAACAAACACCTCAGCACGTGTATCAAGTATTAAAATATCCTCTGTCAATAGGTCATCTTGAGAGAAGTTATAAATTTCCTCAACCTGCCCAATGTAACAAACAAAAAAAATGCTAAATGTCTGCACAGAAGGAATTTTTTATCACACTTATTAAGTCCAAAATTTACCTGAAATTTTCCTGAGAGACCCACATTGCAGCAAAATGATAAATGAAAAAAATCAGTTAGAGTGTCATTTTAACTACTTAGGAATTCTGTAAGATGTTATTTCAAGCAGATATAAATTTAAAACAATGAATATTGGCAAAACTCAAGAATAAGAAAAATAACCTTTATTGAATGAGAAACTGAACAAGTGGGGCTCTCTGGCAATTTCTGGAGAAGCTTTTTTGCTGGTGTAACTTTGTTTTCCTCCTAGTGCAAGCCAGAAAGTGGAGCTTTCAGTTCCTTCTTTAGCATGTTTTAAAGCAGCTCCAGGCTGAATTAGTACAGAAATGAAACTTAGATTACATAGTAAAACATTTCAGAACAGAAGAGACTTGTAATTATGTTCGAAGATTCAGTCTACGAGAAGAATTTAAATGATCAGATTGTGCTATATCAACAAAATGATTCATGAACTCAAGAGCATGGATTAGTTGATGAATGATTTATATTGTAATCAACAGTACTATATCAAATGCCTAACTTGAAACAACGAGGAACAATGCATAATATAGAAAGAACACGTATATACAAACCAAGATGAGTTGGAAAGATATGTGTGTATGTTCAAAAGAGATTTTATACAAATTATTTTTAACATCAGAGCCCCTTTTTCCTTTAAACTGATGTGCGGATCAGTTTAAATCAGAATCTAGTTATTGAGCCTCAGCGACAAAGCCAGAAATGTCACTTAGGGTGGCATAACAATAACATCCTTGGGGGTGAAAAAAAAGTATATAATATCCAAAAACAACTAAAATAGTTATATCCTTGAAAGAATTTTTAATATCTATCCATAAACAATCTTTATATGTATACATATACAAAATTGACAGTTTCTTTCAGTGTTGATGTTTAAGGAAATATATAGTAGCATGGTTCAAATGGTGTAAAAATGATCTTCCATTAAACTTAAGAATAAAATTTACATTGGGAGTAATAACTATTAAGAAAAAAAATTATGTACATGTAATAACATTTAACTACTAAAAGATATAAAATCATGCGAAAATAAATTATAAATCACATGTCCAAACCTAATAATTGAATCTTTTGTTTTTGTCCACTTTTATTTGCTATTGTTTCACTTTACCTTAGTATATCCCCTATTTTTCTTTTGGATACAGAATCTTAAGGGCAATCTTCTAGGTTCATTTTACCTGTATTTGTTCATATATATTAATACATATAACATCAATTATGATATTTGCATTAACTTTCCTTCACAAGAGAAGGACATGAAAGTCAATAAGTATTTTTTAACGTGCTGAACCATTATCTTGCTACTACTAATTTTTCTTCCAAAAAAAGAATTAGGGCAATGGCCCCCTTCTCTTCAATGTTCTTTGACAATCTTTAGTCTACTTCATTATAACAAGGCTTTATTACTATTTTAAAGATAGAAATATGCTTCAAGAAAAGTAGAAAATGGTTCAAGAAAAGCTCAAGAGATATGATTCCAATGCAAGAAAACCTTTAAAAATTCAGCAAATTTTGCAGCAGTCTGCTGTTGCTCAAAGGTACTTTGATTCCCATGCCACAAGAAAATTGACGAGCCAGATTGCAGAAGGAAACATTCTGCAGAATTCAATGATGTTCCCACCTAGAAAACAGAATAACATGTGGATATGAACAATATCAAATTCATAATGAAGTAAGCAAAATGATTGACGTAGACATTTATTTAGCCCGAAGGGCAACACATCATAACCCATAAGGGAAAAAAAGGAAAAAAATCAATGCTTCATACTGCATCAACTTGTACAGCCTTGTTGTTATGAATTGAAGTTCCCAATATCTGAAAGAGTGCAACAGACTCTGTGGTATAAGTTTCATCTGTCAACCCTTTCACTTCTATGCATTTCTTATAGCCAGAGCTCAAACCACCCTACAGACAGATGGTCACATTGTATAGTTAAAGAAAACCCTTCAACAATCTAATTGTAGTTTTAAAATAATTCTGCAACCAAATCATTAGACTTTGCAGAAGCATTTAATAGCATACCTTAAGGACTACCATCGCCCGGAAAAGTGCAATGAACTGAGGTGGCTCCTTGCCTTGAAAAATTTGACCCTGCAAGAAGCGCATATCAGATGCAAATAATAGAAGCAATATTTCATAACCACACCTATGATACCTGAACTGGTCTTCCCCTTAGTGAGTTGGACATTTTATTGGCCACCTGAACAGCCATCCTCTGGTCCTCCTGAATTGTATGATTACAGATTCAAAATTAGTAACGGAAACCGATCATCAACTTAATATAAGATACCAAAAATAAACATATGCATGAAATATTCCTTTTAAAGAACAGGGTATAAGTCCTGATCTATGAAATGAATGTCTTATGAAGAAGTTGCATCACAAAATCTTGCAGTGAAATACTTGTAAAGAAACAAAGAATGTTGTAAATTGTGAAACAAATACTTGTAAAGAAATGGATGTCATATGAAGAAGTTGCATCACAAAACCTTGCAGTGAAATACTTGTAAAGAAACAAAGAACATTGTAAATTGTGAAACCAACACATTCCAAAAATCAAATATACAAATACTTCACGCAATCAAATATTGATTCATCGGTGTTGATTGATCCAATGCAATTCACTGTTCAAGCAATGAACCAGCTAAATGAATGACAGATGTTAGATCAATTTTAATTGTGGGTAGAAAAACAAATTAGAATTACTAGTCTCTGCATTACAAAATCCAATATACAGAGGGAGAAAGAATTGCAAAATTCAAGTGTATTAGGTAGGTAGGAATGAAGACACTATCTATTTAATTGTGTCTTTTCTTGTAGAAAAAAAAAAAGAAAGAAAGTTCGAATTACATTTGTTTCCTGATACATAATGGAGACAAAAATTTAGCAGAAATGAGTTGTATCCAAACTTAAAGGGTATTAGGTAGCAAGGGATGAAAGTATATCAGCGAAGAATTTCTACTCATCAACTTAATGATTTATTTTTTCAGGAAAAAAAAATAAAAAGAAAGTCGGAATCATATTTGTTTCCCGATACAATAATGGAGACAAATATTTAGCAGAAATGAGTTGTATCTGAAGTTAAAATGCAAATAAGAACTGCCATTGCTAGACATTCCTCTCAGAAGAATACCCATGCCCTGAGAATGTTGAATATATATGTGTCTGTTTCCAAATAAATATGATGTTTAACAATTGTAGAAACAGTTTGATAGCTCAAATACTCTTATTAATAAATTTGGACCAACATATGAACAGGATAAATTACCTCAATGCTATCCTTTCCAAACCAAGAGCATAGAAGATAATCTTCTTTCTTATCACCTGAGTGGTAGGTGTAAAGGATGATATAGCAATCACCACTGTAAAATTTACCAATATCATCCTTGGCCAATGGAGTCTTTGCACTGCCATTGATGCGCCATACCTGGAAAATAAGCAGTAATCAAAATTCTGAAGGATACACTTAATAGCCAGCCTAACACATCAAATAATTTAATGAAGGAACCATGAGACTTAAATGCCAACTAAACCTCCATCTTTCCACCTCCTTCAAGCAGAGGTGGGATTTCCTCATTAACAGGAGCACTTTTTGCCATACCCTTGACACCAACACCTTGTTGCTTTAGAAAAGCTACAATTACAGGAAACACCAAGGTTAATAATGTTAACAAGTAGTACACCAGCTCCATTCAACACCAAGGAAGTAAATTAACCTGCCACTTTTCCCCTTCCCTCTTCAGAACCAGGTGCTGCAGACCCAGCTGGCCAGGTATCAAAATTTGACTTGAATGAATTTGTCTCATATCCTTGCATAACGTGTGTTATACGAGTAGATTTTGGCCTGTTTTGGCTCACAACAAATTCCTGAAAACATAGACTGGAGATGACAATCCATGCATTTATTAAGACGAGAGGAAATAGGTTAAATCTACATGTTTACCTCTGCAGCCTTGATTGCAGCTTTTCTCTCCTCCACTACAGTTACACGCCCAATCCAAATGAATACCTCAGCACCACAATCCAGTAAGTAGCATTTGTTGTTCTCTAACAAGCCTTTGGAAAGTTCACCTTCTACAGCATTCACCTCCCCATCATTGATGCTATAGGAAAAAGTTAAGCAGTCAGAAACAGATATTATAACACATGGCAAGTTGAAGTCATGTTTCTTCCAAAAGAAATTTTATTCCTTCAGAAACCCAATGACATTTGTCTGAAAAATTAAATGGCCAATATATGAGCATATCTGCCCTGCCGCATTTCCTTATTAAAAAAAGGAAAATGATGATGATGATGATGATGATAAAAAGATATGTCAAAGTTTTCAGAAAAAGTTTTTTTTTATTTTTGGCTTTCTGGGTTTCAATTTTGTTGTACTATAATGGAAGTACTTTCATAAACGGAACATCGAACAAATAATGGAGGACTCAAGGTGCAGGGATGACAAAAATCCGTTATTTATTTGGTAGTGCATTAACATCTTAATTGAACAAGATATGCTGAAACTATATAAAGCTAACATATTATATATTCTATGCATCATAACAACACATGCACATTGCAGAGTCATAATCAAACCAGATGCCACAAGAAGCTGTAATTGTAATAAAAAATTTATATGCAGATTTATAGAGCGAATCAGCACACATGTGCAAAGTTGAGCGTACAACTGTGCATATATCAACCCAATGCATTTACTATAAGCAATTATTTTCTTCATAATTCGATTTGCCCACAAAATTGCAAAAGTTCTCATGTTTCAGCAACAAACAAAGAATTAGGAGTCAATACACTTGCAATTCTCAGTCTACACATGCATGCAAAATAAAACCAGAGAAAATAACCATACCTATATAGGCTAGCAGGAGTGGACTCTGGGACAATATCATCGTCACTGGCAACTTTTTTGCCAATTGGTGCAAAACCACCAAAGAGACCCCAGAACTCACCCGACTCTGACTCAGTATCTAGTTTCCCATCATCTGCCACGTAAAAAACCATTATGCAAAACAAAGTAACAGGAAAGTACTATGAAGAGGAAAAGAAGCCAATAAAAAATGGTTGGATAAAGCATATCTTCTGAAACAATATTCCGAGCGAAAGGAAAAGTATTACTGAATCGTAACATGTCCACTTACCAACGATAGCAACATCACATGTCCCCTCGTGATACCTTTCCTTCAAAAACTGAATTACTTCCAAAGCCTTGGCCCTTTCCTGGATATTGGAATTTGCACCATTGAATTGATATATCTTATTTTCAGTGTCCAAGATGAATACATCATCGTGATTCAGAGAAGCCCGAACAAAGGGAACCTGGGCAAGTCAACAGCAGAATCATATTCAATAAACCACTCCTAGAGCGCATTTCAACTCGAGAAGACTTCATTAATCGCCAAATCCATGCTAAGATAATATGGTACCTGCTTCATTCTGACAAAACGTTTCCCCTTGCATACATAGAGTCGCGTTTCAAATACTTCTTCCTCAGGTGTTTTGAATCCAGTTGCAACACCTCCCTCTAATGGTATGATACAAGGTTTGAAGTAGGATAAAAATTTATCAGATTCATGGCCTTGTAGTTCTCTGTGCTGAACAGCACGCCCTCCAAGAACAGCATCAAGTTCAACAGTTTTAATAGCTGCTGTTCCAGCTTCATCCTATAGTGAGTTACAATGTCAGCAAGATCATACTTCTAGTTGGTAATCCTAAATGTTGGATAAATATTATAAAACAAATCAACAACTTAAGAAAAGAACAAGATAAAAGCAAACCAAAATAAAAAAGCATACCTGACTCGTATCTTTTCCAATCCAGTAGTGGATGTCATATAGATAAGAGCCCCCCCTGACTGATGTTGTCTGGACAGAGAGAAAACAGACAAGTGCATGATACACACAGATATAAATAAAAAATAAAAATTTGCTCTTAGCGGGAGAAGTCAAATGAATGCGTCAGTAGCCACTGTGCAACCTTATCCACCCCCTTTATGGAAACAAATAAAAAGAAGGAAAGAAGAAGAACCAGGGTGCAAACAAAATATAAGTTTTCCAAACACCATGTGATATTTCATTCTTACTCATAGCATTCATGGGAAGGTAAATTTGAAAAGATATTAACATCATAGTAGATAAGTCAAACAAAAAAGGGGGAGGTGCGCAAAAAACGAGAGATTTTACCTGCAATACAATGTAAGAATCTCCCATATAGAATTTTCCATAATCAGCCTTTGGGAGTGGAACCGGCTGAAAATTTTCAATTCGCCAAATTTCAGTCCCTCTACAAATGTTAAGATTAGCAGCCAGATAGAGAGGTGGAAGCATGAAACAAATTAGAGCACATATTTGCCATTCTTATATCAGCTCAAATACAACAGAGCATGCACAAAACACAACGTTCATAATATCAAAATTTTAACTATGAAGTTGCTACTGTAAAGGATACGGTCTTTGACCAACTCCTTGGAAAGCAGGATCTAAAGCTTTTGTAGACATTGCCTCAATACCTCCTCCTAATCACTTTTATGGCAGACGTAAGGATAGATAATTTGTAAAACTTAGCTATCTGCTTTCTGTTACCAGAGAGTGCAAAAAGCCTGCTTCAACAGCAAAACCAATAACCTGCACAATTAAATTCATCACAACCATTCAAGTTCCAAACACAGGTAGAGAACACCAATAGCAATTTTGAATCAATCTCCCAAAGGAAAGATAAAATTAAAATTTTAAAAACATGAATAATCACATAAAAATCAAGGTAGAATAATTGCAAACCACCCACCCAGAGATAATGATATTTTTTAATCTGTCAGATTTGCACAGATATCACAAGAGTTGATCACATAGAATGATGAGATACTTATAAATCATCTATACAGTCCAGACAGTTTTTCTTCTCCAAAAGATGGGTGGTTGCTATACAGTTATGGTGATTCGACACATGACATGCCTCATCTTTTAAAAATTGGGTACACAAAGAAGGTTGATTAACTACACTCAGGTCATAAGGCAATTTCAAATACTCATTAATCAAGCTAGCAGTCTTGTATCTCTCTTGCTATTTTTTATCTTCTTTTAGGCAACCATCAACCAATCAGTGCTTTCAATTCTTACACATAAAATTGTCTACAAGGAAGGATTTACATTGGGGGCAATGAGGGAACTTGCCCCACCACCCCACTAAACTTTCTTGTGAGATTATGTTTTATTTTAGTTATTGTCCCCTCTCAAAAACAAAGCTTTGCCCCCACTAACTAAGGTATGCTTAGACCGGTTAACCGGTCCATTGACAATTTTATTAACTAGTCCATTAATCTTGGAATTAAAAATCAATAACCATAAACCTAACCATTCACTTTAGTTAACCGGTCCATTAGTTTTCAGTTTTTGCAGTACAGTTAACCATAATTTTCGATTTTTAACCAACTAAGATTTTAGGTATATAAACATTAACAAAATTTTATGAATCTCATTTTAGTTATGCAAAGTACAATTCAAAATATAAAACAAAATAGTCAAAATAACTAAACTATAAATAATTATTCAAAGTAAAATACAAAATCTTAATTGTTAAAAATATATAAAAAGTCATAATTCATTATTCAATCATATTCAAGTCAGAATATGGTTAAAAGTGTCAAATAAATTATTAAAACATAAAAAATTATAAATCTCATATTTAATTATTATTTAGATAAATTTTTTGGAGTAAAATAAAATAAAGGTACTTAATATGAAAAGATTAAATAAATTTAGAGAGAAAATATATAAGAAAGTTTTTTGAGTCTATATATATATAGAGACACACACACGTGTATAGAAACAAATTATCCATTACTTAATGGTTAATTGCAACTCATAAACCGAAACCATAACTATTAACCAAAAATGTAAGAAAACATAATCTGAAACAGGCACCGGTAGACCGGTTAACCATAAATTTCAGTTTGATTTTGGACAGATTTTGCAGTTAACCATTTTTTTTTTTTTATTTTTGCGCACACCCCACTACTAACCCCAAAAGATGTAACGTGTGTAAGTTTGTCCCTGGTCAAAAAGAAAGCTTTCCCCTTACCTGCAAGAAAAATAGAATCTGCAAGTCCTCCCCCCCAAGGAACTATATTCTAGATTCACCCCTGATTGTGTCTTTTTCTATGTTATACAACTTAATAATTTTAGCATAACAATGCTTGAATATATAAGATGCCATAATATTTCAAGGAAATAAATCAAGCAAGCATGAAAGTTGGAGTCTATATCGTTATATTTGCTTTTTTCACTTTCATAACTACTGTAAGTTAATTGATTGAGAAGGCAATCATAAAATTCATAAAATGGAAAATATATGTTTTAATGCCATTCTAGACTTCTACATGCACTGGCCTTTTTTAGTCACCATAAAAAGCTTTTCCATGATGTCGGTAGTGTATTTTTTTTCCCTTTTCCTAAATTACTTAAAAGGGAATTTGTCCTTACTAAAATTTTGACTTAAAACCTTGAACGCTTTCAAAAGTAAAAGATGCATGTAATGTAATCTGATTGAGATGAGATATATGCATCACCTCATGGAAAGGTCTATTTTAAACAAAGATCAAACAAAAAACTAGCACCTGCAATGGTGTTTCCATTATGATGAATATTCCCTTAGCACTTCCAATTTTCAAATCTTTAAGCACGTATGTCTATATTAGGCTTCATCAAACTTCAACATTCATCTCTTTTTCTGCTTTTTGGTCCTAGAGTTATGATAATTTAAGAAAAAGATATCCCAACTGCACTACGCTTTCTTCATTGAGCTCAAAACCTCCCAATATACAAAACAATACCTCCTAAATAGATTTAGCAATCTTATAATTTCCTCTTTTTTATATTCTTCGAAACAAGTAACTCCACACTTCCACCTTATGTTGCCAGATTTGCTCCCTAAGCTTCCAGCACACCATTTTTAATATGCATATCATCAACTTTCAACATCTGGTCATCCTAACAAGATATCCTACTTTAAATTATTTCAGCAAATGCATATTGCTCGAAATTCAAAACAACCAAAAAAATCAGCAAGTTTAAAATCATCGACATGATCCTGAAGGTATAATAGTCCCATGTGTTACCAATAAGTGTAATAACTATCCACCTTGCAACAAGCAAATGTTTGTAAGTGGATTACATGCCTCCTACCAGGAAAACAAGCCTTGAAAACTGTCGCAAAATCTTCCTTGAATATTCTACAGCAACATATGGCAGTAAAACTCACAAATATGAGTCACCTATCCACTCTTACAACCTCCATCATATGAGGTAACCAATTGAGTACTGTAACAATTATGAGTCACCTATCTACTGTCATGAAAATTCCAGACCAAACACTGTAATACTTCTACAAATGAGCCTACGTTTCTGGGCTTCTTATATCAGCAAAAATCTCAAGAAAGACAACTACCTTACGTGAAAAAACCATCTATTTAACTTCATTTATGGAGTGTGCGCGCGAGCGAACGGGTCTGCAAGATTATGTTTGGAGCAAAACCACATCAAAATGAAGAAAGCACGTGTTAAAGAATCTTCAATCAGAATCCTTTGGTAGAAATTACCACATTTTCTCGTGCACACTTCTTCCAACTCCAAATAATCTGCAACTGGTTAATTCTTTTTACTAGAGATCTAGAGTTACACACTATCATAATGCATACAAGGGATTCTGCAATTACCTATATTATCGGGTAACGATGCAGCACCTTTTTTTCATTTTCGATTCTATTGGAGGCATATTTTCAAAGGATCCTCAATCAGGATTCAGGAGCTAGCCGCAAACTAAATGGCCCAAAAAACAATTTATCAAGACTATTCTTAACAAAATTATTCCACTTTCTTAAAAGATCCTCGCCATCTGAAAATCCTGATCCTGAAATCTGAATCAAAATTTTGGAACACAAACCTCATCCATCAATGATCTATTTCGTTTTGATCAAAAGAAATCATCAGAAGATAGAAAGCACAGATATATTATACCTTAACTTCTAATAGTGCATAGCAAAAACACCTGATCACGATCCTCTAATGTAAATTGCAATCCAAATAGTTTCTAGTACTACACATAGTGATTTAAAAACAGGACAATTATAGCTCCTAATAAAAATTAAAACAATACAGGTAAAAAAAAAAAAAAAAAACAACAACAACAACAATTCAGAGATCAGCCAGAAACGAAACCAGCAATCCAACGAGCACCAGAAAAGCAATAAAGAAAGGTAACATATAATTAGATCAAAGCATAGATCAGAAAAAGAAAGAAAACCCACCAAAATTAGAAGAAGATCATGAATACCCAGATGATAGAAATGAGAAAAATAAAAGAGATCTAAGAGAATTACGAAAAATTAGGCACCCAAAACTAATAATAACCAACCAACATACCAGTAAATCTGTGAATCTCTGTGCGTGTCAACGTGAGAATGATTCAATTGAGTGAGGAGAAGAAAGAGAGAGAGAGAGAGGTGGCAAAGCTGGCTGGCGAAAAAGAGAGAGAATGATATACTAGGAAAAAAAATCAATAAAGAAAAGTGAATAATTGCAGTATGTGGGTTTCTCTCTCTTGTACCTTTATAGAGAGTGGGTTTCTTTCTTTTATGAGATTAGCGATTTCAGAGACAGAAAAAGGGTGGTTGATATGAGTAGGAGAGAAAAATGGATGAATTATGATGAACAGAGAGAGAAATGGAGAAATAGAAAAATATAGAAAATGGAGAAATAGAGAAGCAGAGAAAGTAGCTATGGACAAAGTCGTTATTTAAGGCTAAAAAGATCCGGTGACGATGGCACCGGCCATGTTGGCCTTCCTTTTTGCCTGGATGGATTTTTTCTTTTTATAAAAGTAATATTATTTCTTTTTTTCTTTTTTCTAAATTTATTTCTTCTTGATAAGCCAACTAGAATTTTTTTATTTATATCTCTTTCGCCATTCACACCGGATAACTTTCCGCTTTGCTTTTTTCTCTCCACTCTCCACACAACATGTATATCCCTACCCTTTTAGGTATTTATTATACCTTTTCTTTTTCCAAATTACATTGATGCTATCCAAAAAAAGTGTTACTACTGTTTGGCGTACGATCAATTAGCGTACCGTTTGATAAAGTGAGAATATCTGATTTAATAATGTATACGCATACATACCATCTGTGCCGCATTGCGCTTCAAAAAAAATAAAATATTACTTCAAATAAAAATTAAATCAATACAAGTAAATTAAAAAAAAACAACAACAATTCAGAGATGAGCCAGAAACAAAAATAGCAATGAAAAGAAAATCCACCAATATATCGTTACTCCCTAAGAAAGAAACAATTAAGTAGGAGAGAAGGTCGATTCGGGTAGGATCATTTTTAAGTTAAAGCCAGAATCATTATTTTACTATTATTTTCGGATTAAGTCACTTTAAATCTATATCGGTTTCAAAATTTAAAATTTTCTTGAAACTTGTTTGATCTGAACTTAATATTGATCAAAAAAGGCACATAATCATTAATTTTTTGAGCTAAATTTATATCAATTCATGTTTTTTCGAGATCAGTGTTGAATTCGAATAATTTTTTCGGATTCAATCCATGAATTTTGGTACAAGTTGATAAGTATTAAATTGACATTTAAGTAGAAAATGAGTGCTAAAAATACCTTTTTCATCTTGTTTCTTTTCTCTACTTACTACATGATATATATTCAAATCAATGGAAATATTTTAATCACATGTTATAAAAAATTTTTAATTCTTATACACATATGATGATGAGAAAAATGGGAAATATAAAAGAAAATGGATAAAAAGGTCTTTTTAATTTCTTTTTAAGTAGAATAAAATGTTGGTGGCCAACTCCATATTTGAATCAGTTTTTTTTAAAAAAATAAAATAAAATAAAATAAAAGCAAAGGATTTCAATTTTTTTTATCTACTCATTATTATTTTTATATGTAAATTTAAATTATATATAAATTTAACAAATATATAATATATGTTTTGAGAAAAATAAAATAATAATATTAACATATGATATTATAGTAAAAAAATTCAAGTCAATTCAGATTAGCTCCGGATCGACACTTATCCAATCCTTAATTCTTAGATCGGGTCATATGCCTTTTCTTTTGGGGTCCAATTTGAGTTTGGTCACTTTTTTATATAGGATCAAGTTGAATTTGGGGTCAAAATAAAAAAATGAGGAGTCTTTTTTTACAATATTAAACAAACTTAAGGGTGAATTGTGCATCATTTATCTAGTATATGTGGAATAATGTACCTCATGGTAGGAGTGAGCATGATCGGTTAACCGGTCCATTAATCTCAGTCCATTAACCAGTCCATTAATATCGGTTTTTTGAAATTACAGTCCATTAATCAGTCCATTACCATCGGTTAACCAGTCCATCGGTTTCGGATTTTCGGATCGGTTATCCAATATTTTTCGATTAACCACTATAATTATAAATATATTCATAAATAAAATTAAAATATTCAAGATACTTAAAAATTAAAAATTTTTCACTATAATATAACATTATTGTTGTTAAAATAAAAATATTTGGTGGATATAAGTAAATTTATTTTTAAAAATTAATATTTAATACGTAAATATATTAACCGGCTCATAATCACTTTTAATTAGATAAATTATTATACTTACTAATAGCCAATTAAAAAAACTTAAAAACTTTAAAATAATTAGTATAATAAAAAAAAGTACATGATCACTTTTAATTAGGATAAATTGTTATAAATTATTAAAAAATTAATAAATTAACTAAAAATTCGGTTTCGGTTCGGTTAACCAGTTACATGAGTCAAAAACCATTAACCAGTCCATTAATATCGGTTTTTTCAAAACACTAACCATTAACCAGTCCATTACAATCGGTTAACCAGTCCATCGGTTCGATTTCGGATTTTTTTTAAGTTAACCGAGTCCATCGGTTTTTTTTCTCACCCCTACCTCATGGTATATTTTGTTATCTGTACATCAACTTTTTGAAAAAAAAAATCCAAACATTGTATTTACAATTTTGCATTGGTTTGTATTGTATTATATTATTTCATGTACTAAGCACCCAACCAAAACCCGTAAAACTTTGTGCATAAGCTGACCCTTTAAATTCATAAATTTTAAGGTGATATTTAAAAAAAAATGTCTGATTAATTTAAAAGTATGAATCTAATGTGAAGTGTAAGTTGCATATTAATTTTAGATATTTGAATGAATTATAAATTATCAAAGTAAGTTTTATTTTTTAATCAAACATGCGAGGACATGTGTTAATTTTGGGAAAAAAATGAAATTACAAAAAAAAAAAGAAAAAAAAAAGCTAAGACATATCACGATAATTAAGTACTCTTTTAGATGAGAGGCTAAAATAATTATACATTACTTGTATGCAGCCTAAGAAAAAGAAACCGAGCATTGATTAATCGCGAATTGATCCAAAATTGATTCGATTTGTTTTTATCGGTCCCATAGATTAGGTTTTAGTTTTTACTTTTAACATTTTTTATTATTCATTTCTGATAACCGAACTCTCTATCCAAGAGTTCGGTATCCAACCGGACTCCCAATCCATGAGTTCAGTAATCGGACTCATTCGGATATCCACCATATCAGTAGCTCGGTTACCTAAACAGTTCGAAATCAACATATGGAAAATCATCATTCACGTGTATTTTCCAGATATTAGGCAGATTCTGATCAAATAATGATGGAAAGTACCTAAAATCACTCAACAAATACTCACAAATTAGGAATCAAACACCAATCAAGGAGTTAGAGTGATTCCCTCCTAATCATGATCTTATTTCCTATTTGGCCTAGGAAGAAAACTCTATATAAAGCAAAGGAACAAGTACGTTCCGGTCTTCTTGATTTTTTACACAAAATATACAACCTAGTCAATTTACTGACTTGATCGTTAGAGCTTCTATCGTCGGAACGTCGTCGGTTTCTTTGAGTTTTTCAGATGATTTCCTTAAGAGAATGCTTCGAGCAATCCCATTGTCATCATTTGATGCAGTGAGCGTAGAACACTCTAAAGATATTCAGTCAACGATGGATCTTTTCCCCGACTTGCCTATCTCCACTGTCCCATCAGCAAATCAGTCTAATACTGCCGCCCAACCTCCAGTCAATCTTTTTGGCCAGACTCCCCATCACTTGCAGCCAGCTCAATCAGAGCAAATTTTCCCACTACCAGCACGATAGCTATTCCCTCAAACACAAATCCATACACCCATAACACCACAGTCCATAACCATCCCAGCAATCCTTGGCCTAACACCTCAAACAGCCCAAACGCTCCTGACCACCTTGTTAGCTATGGTGGCTCAGACACCACCGGTAGCACCTACAAATATCCCACTGGCACCACCCATAGTTCAGACACCCATAACTACTCAATTCCCCGCACAAACACCACCACCTTTACCGAGTATGCTGGCCCTTGGTGCAACAATTACCATGACAACCGAACAGTTTAAAAGGATGTTTGAAGAGAGAATGCAGAAATACCAAAATCGTAGCACTTTGCAGTATCAGGGTAGTTTTCGATCCCCCTTGTCTAAGGACATCTTGGCTGCCCCTTTCCCACATATAAGATTACCAAATCTGCCAAAGTACAACGGTAGTACCGACCCCCGAGCTCATTTGGACGAATTCCATCCTACCATGCTGGTGCATACTACGGAAGATGCTTTGTGCAAAATCTTTCCACAAACCCTTACAGAGTCCGCACAGATTTGATTTCGTAATCTACCCGAGAACTCTGTTTATAGCTTTGAGAAGTTCAGTGACATATTCATTGCCAAGTTCATTGCCGCTATACGACCAGCAAAAGTCTCGGCCGACCTCACTTTGGTTCATCAAGAGAAGGGAGAATCACTTCGAACCTATGTAGAAAGGTTTAATGTGGTGGCTATGGACATTTATAATTTGAATCTGGAGGTGGCTATCAACGTTCTCATTCGCAACACTAGGTGTCAAGACTTCAGTGACTCCCCAAGCAAAAAGCCATCGAGCGACTTCATCGAGCTCATGTCCGAGGCTCATAAATATATTCGAATGGATGAGGCTCGCCGACTCAGATACAATTCTCAGCTCAAGGACTTGGATAGAGGATTCTGAACAGGCCGGGACAGGAATAATAAAGGGCGAGATGAGGTTAAAAACAGAGGATCAAATAACTCAAACCGAGCTTACGTAGTCACAAAACCAAGCTCTAGCAATAAGTCGGATGAGAGGCTAATGCCCTTGACGGCCTCGAGGTCCCAGATCCTGGCATGGATGAAGGAGAATGAATGGGTTAACTGGCCATGCCCCATGAGGGAGGATTCTAACAGGGACCAAAGCATTTACTGTTCTTTTCACAGGGATAAAGGCCATCAGACAAACAACTGCTGGCAGCTGAAGTGAGAAATTGAGACTTTAGTTCGGAATGGAAAGCTCGGTCAGTTTGTGAAGAGTAAAGAAAGGAATGGGAGAGATCGGTCCCCATCTCCACGAAGACAAGACAACAGAGCTAGTTCAAGCAAGAAAGCTCCAGCGAGGGTTATCCATTTCATTGCAGGGGGTAAACACTACGATGTCTTCGAGGACTCCAGAAAGCGAAAGGCAAAGGAAGTATTTTCCATGAGGGCTGGTTCAGGAGCAGGAGGCTACGAAATAAAGTTCTCTGAGGCAGATGGGGCGCATATCTAGACACCTCACACAGATTCTCTGGTAGTAAAAGCACTAATATAGGACTACTTAGTTCAGAGAATCCTAGTAGACACTGGGAGCACGGTCAAAATCATTACCCTCCAGGCATACAGGGTGCTGAAAATGTCTACCAACATGCTGGAAGCCGTGTCTGCCCCACTCATCGGTATATCAGGACAATTGGTTAAGATGGAGGGATCGGTCACTTTAGCATTACAGCTCGGGGATGATGAAACTGTTTGCCATTGCAAGAGCTGTTTTATGGTGGTAAACATACCACTGGCATACAATGTGATTTTTGGACGACCACTTTTGGTGGGGGTAGATGCTCACATTTTCATGCGCAAGTTGCTAATAAAGATCCCAGTATTAGGAGGTGAAGTGGTACTCTGGGGAAACCAGAAGACAGCACAGGAAACGTATGTCACAATATTAAAAGAGGCTGATCAGGCTTTGCCATTGGATGCACTAGATGTCCCTACAGTCCGGAATGCCGATCCCTTAGACTCACTTCAGGATGTGGAGCTCTAACAGGGAAAAGTGGTCAAGATCACTACAAACAAGACGGGCAAGGAGAAAAAGGCACTGATAGCAGTACTCTCAGAGTTCACAGATGTGTTCGCTTGGCAACCTTCGGATATCAAGGGTGTATCTTTCGAGGTAATGTGCCACTCACTCAATGTACAACCTAACTGCAAGCCTGTTAAACAGAGAAAGAGGAACCATGCTCCCGAGCGGCAGTTGGCGATGTCGGAGGAAATTGACACGTTGTTGAAGAATGGGTTCATAAAGGAAGTGTTATATCCGGACTGGCTATCAAATGTGGTGTTGGTTAAAAAATCCAAAGGAAAGTGGAGGATGTGTGTCAACTTCACGGATCTTAACAAGGGTTGCCCCAAGGATAGCTACCTGCTGCCTAACATAGATCTCCTGATCCACTCCACTTCAGGATTCGAAGAATACGCATTTCTAGATGCCTCTGCGGGATATCACCAGATCCTTATGAACAAAGCTGATGAGGAAAAACTGCCTTTGTCACACACCGAGCTACTTATTATTGCCGGATCATACCATTTGGACTAAAGAACGCCGGTGCCACATATCAAAGATTGATGAACAGGATGTTCGCTAATCAGCTCAGAAGAAATGTGAAAGTTTATGTAAATGACATGATTGTCAAAAGCAAGACGACAGAAAGCTTACCAACCGAGCTAGCTGAGACTTTCACAATCTTGAGGAAGTTCGGTCTGAAGCTCAACCCAGAGAAGTGTGCTTTCGGGGTGCAGTCCGGTAAATTCTTAGGTTCATGATCTCGAAAAGGGGATTAGAGGCTAACCCAGTGAAAATCCAAGCTATTCTGGAGATAGAACCCCCTAAGTCAATAAGGGAGATGCAGAAACTCAATGGAAAGGTAACAGCTCTGGGTAGATTCATTTCTTGTTCGGCTAAACGATGTCTACCCTTTTACAGTGCTCTCAAAAAGGTGAAGAATTTTGAATGGACTCCGGACTGTCAGAAAGCGTTTGAAGAGTTGAAGCTTTTTCTTAGCAACCCATCTCTGTTAAGTCGGCCTCAACAGGGAGAAACCTTGTACATGTATCTACCAGTTTCATCCGGAGCCGTGGGTTCGATTTTAATAAGAGAAGAGGGTAGCCAATAGTTCCCCATCTATTATACTGGAACAGCTTGCCTTTGCATTAGTGACATCAGTAATCAAACTGCGGCCTTACTTCCAGGCACACACTGTGACTGTTCGGACAAATTCAAATCTAAGAAAGGTACTACAGAAGCCAAAAGCATCTGGGAGAATTACTAAATGGGCAGCTCGGTTGGGAGAGTTTGATGTCCAGTATGAGGCGCGCCCATCGATGAAAGGTCAGGTCTTAGTTGATTTTGTAGCAGAGTTACATACACCTCCACCTGAGTTGAGCCCATGTTCTTAGAAGTTGTATGTAGATGGGGCATCTTCATCCACAAGTGCCGGAGTCAGGGTGATCCTAATCGGACCTGGAAAGATAACAATCCGTGGAATGGCTCACATAGCATTTCAATCATCCAACAATGTTGTGGAGTATGAAACCCTCAGCTTCAGCCTACAGCTCACCATCGAGGTAAAATCGGACTCTCGGACTATTTTCTCTGATTTACAGCTAGTTGTTAGCCAGATGCTTGGTAAATTTGAAGCAAAGGACCAGATGATGGTTAGATATAAAGAATTAACAGCTGCACTCCTCTCCTAACTAGATAAACTGGGATGTGCATGGTCCATTGAGCAAATACCCCGGGCAGAGAATGAGGAGGCAGACGCTTTGGCCAATTAGGCATGCATCCAGAACCAAACATCTGCGTCAGACATCATCTGGTCAATTCTATCGGCCCCAACCCACAAAACATATAAGGTTCACCTGCAAGAACCGATGGATGGATGGCAGCTTTCGATTTACCAATATTTGAGTACCAGAGCTCTTTCAGAGGATTAGGTTCAAGCTCAGAAGGTAGTTCGGCGATCCAGTCGCTACGCCATTCTAGATGATCAGTTATACAAGCGATATTTTTCAGCTCCGTGGGCAAGATGCTTGAGTATGGAAGAGAGCGATTGTGTACTGAGAGAGATCCATGAAGGCATATGTGGGGCATATGAGGGGGCATAAGCTGTAGCTCAAAAAGCCTTGCTACAAGGCTATTATTGGCCAAGTATGGAGAAAAATGCTAAAGAGCTCGTCCAGAAATGTGATAAGTGCCAAAGGTTCGGTAATTTGAATCATCAGAGGCCTACCTCTCAGGTTCCGATATACAGTCCTTGGCCATTCGCTCAGTGGGTTATCGACATTTTGGGCCCCTTTCCCTTGGCAACTAGATAGCGAAAGTTCTTGGTTGTGGTAGTTAACCACTTCACCAAGTGGGTAAAAGCAGAACCCCTAGCTACAATCACACCGATGAATATTATCAAGTTTGTTCAGAAGTCCATCATCATAAGGTTTGGGATCCCACGCTCTATCATCATGGACAATGGCAAGCAGTTTGATTGTACAACATTTAGAGGATATTGCTCGGAGTTGAAGATCCAGCTTTGCTTTACTTATATGTACCACCCGCAGTCAAACGGCATGACCGAGGTAACTAACCGAACCATTCTTGCAGGATTGAAGAAAAGACTTGATACATCAAAAGGCCTCTGGGTAGACGAACTGTTCAACGTTCTATGGGCCTACCGAACATCACCAAGATCGGTAACTAGAGAAACCCCTTTCTCACTCACATATGGGACAGAAGCGGTCATTCCTTGTGAAATCAGTATGCCAAATATCCAGACTTCGAGTTTTGATGCTGAGAAAAATGATGCAAGCCTACTATGTCAATTGGACAGACTGGAGGAACAGAGAAAGTATGCTCAATTACAATCTACCACATACAAACAAAGAATGTCATCCTACCACGATCAGAATATAAAACTAAGGCCATTCAGAATCGGACAACTTGTTCTCAAGAAAGTATGCATCCCAGACATCTGTAAGAGTGGGAAAGCTAAATCCTAACTGGGAAGGTCCTTACATAATACATGAAGTCAGAGGTGGAGCATACAGGTTGAAGGATTTTTCTGGGAAGATACTTCCTCATTCATGGAACGTTTCAAACTTGAAGATCTATTATCAGTAATCTTGGATTTACAGCTCGGCACTTTGTCTTAAGCACTAATTTTCATTACAACTCGGCTTTACATTCTTAACGCTCACTCGGCCATATCGCCATCGAGCATTTTTTACTACTATTTAGATTTCGCTTAGCTCGGCTATATCGCCATAAAAGCAATTGTACGAGCTAAAATTTCAATAAAAGAGGTATATTCATGGAAAAATACTGTTTTCTATTATGTTATCTGCAATAAGGTTGCTCTAACTCGGCAATTTCGCCATTGAGCAACCAAACATTATTACAACAACACAGTTCGACTATACCGCCATTAGGGCGTACATTCTCATATTCAACGATAAGATCAGCTATATCTCCATCAAAACACTTATTTTCTATTACTTATTGCTCGGCTCAGCTATATCGGCATTAGAATATTTGTTCTATTATTTACCGAAAAGCTCACTCGGCATTATCGTCACCAGAGCATCGGTTTTATTGCTACTACTTAATGTGGCTACACAGCCATTCGAGCATTATCCTATAGCTCGTCAATCAATTCGGCTATATCGCCACTTAAGTCGCCGTTTCATCAATTGCTTTATTAAAAATGACGCTATCAAAACTAAAGTGCATTATACTGCCCGGCTTTGATCGTCATTCAATCTGCGTTATCTTTCGGATAAACATTCAGATCATTATCTCATTCGCCCATGGATGTTAAATTGATCGGACAGTGCGGTTATTTACGATAACAGTTCAAAGCACTCAATAATCAAAAAATTCTAGATTTTATTAAGTTAAAAATAATACAAAGATGTCTATTCATCGGGGTACACTTCCTGCAACCATGACCAGTCCATACCGGGATATCGCCCTTTAACTGCATCGGAGAGTTTTTTACTGCACGCAAGACACTTGTCAACGGCTAACTCCAGGGACTTATAGTTCAGCTCAGAATATTTCCCCTCCAGTTCGGCTTTCGCCCTCTTAGCCTCCTCGAGTTCGGTCTGGACTTTCTTTAGCTTGGCCTCCGCCTTAGCTTTTCCTCTCTTGTTTACAGCCGCTTTTTCCTCGGCCTCTGCAACCTTTTTTAGCACATTGGTGGCTTTGCGCTCGGCCTCAAGAGCCCTCTTCTCACTGTCCTTTAGCTTGGACTCTGTGGCATTAGCTCGAAATCACTGCCCGGCCACCGATTGTATCTCCTTCTTCCTGGCCATAATCAGCCTATTCATCTTCGCAATGATCACTTCACCCAGAATTGACCCCTGTAATGAAACAGGCGAGGATTCAAAATATAAAGTATGATAATCATAACAGGGCAAAGCAAAGACCGAGCAAAGGAGCCTACCTCTATCTGATGCCTCTTGATGACATTGCTCAACTCCTCAGCACTACTGCGCATGAAAGGTGTAATCCCCTTCTGAGGATAGGCCAGTTGATGCACAAAATCACAGAAGACGGGGTTGTCCTGGGAGTAATCATCCCCTTCCTCAATCCAGATATCACAGAGCTCATCAGCGAGCACTCTCATATCTCTTTTTCTGGGCTTGGGGTTTGAGGTCCTCGCTCTTGCATGGTCTTCGGGAGATAGAGGCCCGGACGTTATCTGTTGTTCGGCTGAAAGAGCACCAGTCGCTTGGTTCGGGGGCGGAGTATCACCTGGCACCTCAATAGGTGCTGGGCCAGTGGCCGAAGTCGGGGTGATTGGGCTACAAGAGGAGGCCGCAGCGAGGGTCTCCTGCGAAGCCTCAGCAGGCACCGATCGAGCAAGCATTTTCAGCCTCTTAGCCCTCATCATCTCGACTATGCTCGGTTGGTCAGCTCTCTTCATCTCTGCAAAAAACCAAGCAGTGAGAGTGTATTAGAACAGATGAATAGTTAAAAGAGTATACCTTTTCTAGCACGCTGAGATGGTTCTGCTTGGGTCAAGCCGAACATGAGCTGATCCCTGATATCAATTTTGTTCCTAGCCAGAGCCCTCCACCGAGCTAGAGTTCATTCCTCTTCATCAGAAAGGTATAGGGGGTTGTCGTTTTTATTGACATACTGACCCCAGGTTGTTCGAAAATCGAAGTCATTATCGCTCTCAACAATGAAGAATCGATTCTTCCAATTCTTCAGGGATTCCAGGTTCCTGGTAAAGATCCCATAACCGAATCGGGCCTGGACATAGTTGTGGTCCTTGGTAGTTACCCTGATCCCGATCATGTGGGTAACCTAGAAGAGCCGGAGTGTCAGGTCGATGTTATTGTTGGCTGCCCACATCTGCAAAGCCGAGATAGTTCGCCAAGTGTTTGGATGGGTTTGGCCCATGTTTAAACCGTTGTGATTCATCACCTCGACCTCAAAAGGCATTGGGGGAAGACTCATTCCAGCCTGAAAATTAGCCTCATAAACTGCTATGGTCTTCCTGTGTAACACCCCCTATGTCCCCGTTGGAAGGACGAGGGTGTGCTACCGACGCTCACTCACCCACATGCACACATGCACTAAGCGGAAGCATACATCCACGCAAAAACATGGGGAAATTAAAAACTTACCTTGAAAAGCAAAATTGGACGGCATTAATTCACACACACGCCGGCGCTAAGCAGAGCATGAACACATGCATATACACATTCAATCATTCAATCAGCGGAAGCATAAGGCGAACGATAGAACTGAGGACTAACTTAATACAGAAATATAATAACCTTTACATAGCCCAAATATTACATTCAGAATCTTACATAACATTACATATACATAAGAATAGAGAAGAACGAAAGCCAAAATACAGAGGTTGAGCAAAGATACAAAACTTCTAATTCCTACGTGGCCGACCTTGCAGACGCTTGACTCGAACCGAAACCATCCTACCACCTGCACGGGAAAAGAGCCTGTGCTAAGCGATAACGCTTAGTGGGAAAAACACACAAGCAAAAAGGACAACCATTCACAATGGTCGTCAAGGCATAGCACATGCAAATGGCAAAAGCGGATATTCATAACTCATATATAGTCAGGCTTGCATAGTAAAGCATTCATTCGAAAACTCACATCCATATACCTACCGAAGTATCAAGTATCAGTACTTTACCGTGCACGGTCACAAGAGGTATTACGCATGCCACAGTACTCACGCATTAACGGAAAACCCATTCACATGCAACACAATATCCATATAATAACGTACCCAACTATCATGCTAAGAACACTAGCTATCTAAACTTACATTTTGCATGCCATAACACACATTAGCCGAACCCAAGAGAGGACGTTAAACACTAACACATTCAAGTGGCAAAAGCACATAGTCCTAACAGATATATATACATCCTTGCGTACAAAGGCCAGGCATTTAGAAAATCATGCCCACCTCATGACTCAAGTCGATCGAATCAAAGCAGGCAGAGTATTATGTAAGATACAAGTATATCATGCAATTACGTACACAAAGTAACTTTCACTTACCGAATTCGCAGGCATCAGATGTCGGAGATTTCACATACATAGTTGTTAACTATCATGCAGAATGTACACCATCATCACGCAATATCCCTAGAGGTCTAATCATACAAATATCATGCCTTTAAATGTAAACACATGACCACACGCCGAAATCACTACAATAGGAAAAACTAAAGAGAGAGCACGTAATATAACACAATATTTACAACATTCCAAGGTCAAGAGCACATTCATACGTATCTTGATTCACATGCTTCACCATAACAGTCAATAGTACAAAATCACATTTGTATACTTGCTTATTAACCAGAGCATTCAGCAATTCAATTTTGCATTCGTATACCCATTAACTCACATGCTTATAGACATACTAATCGAATTCACATCCTCATAAGCATGACATCATATAGTATATTCATGGCATTCGAAGGATCATGGTCACAGTCTTGCACGTCTTAGTTCCAGTACTTAGATCCATACTGATGGTATACAAATACATATACATATATATACAGATAAATATGTCCAATTCACATGATTAGGTCACACTCAACCCATTCAGAGATTCATAACTGATTCACATGTCCAAAATCGTGCTCATTCAAATATCACGTTCTCTCATTCATATAGAAAAAACAAACAGAATACCTGCTTACTCAAAATAGTGGATAACGAGTAATCAGACAGTGCCTTGCAGGCACGGACGGGCCATACCTTACGAGTACGAATCAGAGTAATCACATAAACTTTATCTGACAGTACCTTATGGGTACGGACGGGCGTACCTTACGGGTACGAATCGGAAAACCATTCATTTTATCACATTAAAACCATTTTTCTGAGGGGGATCTTAAACAAGATCCAAAACACATTAAGGGTTCACGAGGAACCAAACGGTGACCTGATCAGGGTCCAAACATCCAAAGGTGCTGCAACTAAGAGACTCTATTAGGCATGCCTAACTATCCACTAGACTGACTCTCGCAGGTCGTGCATAAAACAAATCATGTTGCGAGTCACATAATATAGTTCCTTATTAATAAATCACAATGTGACAGACATATAAATAAGTTCAAAATGCCAATCATGCATAATCCATTCAATCCATTCTATAATATCCCAAATCATATATATATATATATACAAATATGCATATTGGTATCATGGATTCACATTCATATAATTCATAATTTAACAGGTATAGGACTTATAAGCACTAAAAGAAACTGGGGTTCAAAACCAAACACCAAAGAAAACTCATTCACCATAACAAGGCTGTCGCACTCGCGACAGAGACCGTAGTCCCTTCGCTGCGCGCGCGCGATGGACCTAGCGGTCGCGGGGAGGAGAGAAAGCCTGGCTCTGTCGCGGTCGCGACAGAGAGTCAAAACATCGCTATCGTGGGCTCGTGATGAATCGCATGCTCGCGACAGCATAAGCCAGCATTGCGCTCTGTAGCGATCATGACGCCGTCGCGCTCGCGATAGAGAGCACACAACGACTTTTGCTATCGCGAGCTCGCGACAGCACAGTCCAAGATCACCGGTCTCTGTCGCGCTCGTGACAGTGTCGCGATCGCGACAGAGTCGAGAATTCCAAAATCTGCAGATTTCTTCCTCTCCCAAAACTCACACACAAACACACAAATCACATCCAATGGCCTCTTACCTCAAATCCAACCACCCATCATCATCAATACCCATAATATAACATTTATCATCAAGCAATTCCACACAAAACATCAATTCAAAATCAAAATTCCAAAAATTATCAAAACCCATAAATTTACAGCAAAACCATATCAAACCACACATTCACCACAATAAATTCACACTCATGCATAATTACTCTTCTCAATCAAAAGCCCATAACATGCATACTAAACAAAGCCCATTTCACAACCTAATTTCCAGAAATCAAATATAAACACACATATACACACAAACTTGATCCTAAAGAAGAAAAGAGCAAAGATATTCCCAAACCTCTTTCGAAGCACAATCCACAATCTTTTCAAGCTTTAATCTTCAATTTTCCTTGCCCTCGAGCTTTCTCTTGCCACCCAAAACTTGCACAAACCAAAACCCACAAAATCACTTAATCCAAACCCTGCTCAAATAAGACCAAAAGAAGAAGAATAGGAAGAACCCAAATGCTGTAAATCCAAAAACCCAAAAGCATACCTCTTAAATCTTATTCCAAAAACTCAATCAAAGCACCCAATAGCAAGCACAACATCCGGCCAAAAGAGAAGGAAAGGAAGAACAAAGAATGGAGAAGAGAAGAAAAAGAGGGGGCGTGAGATGGAGGGGGAGAACGGGAACAAATTCTATGTTCTCTCTCTCTCTCTCTCTTTTCTTCTTTCCTTCATTCAATGCTCACCAACTATGCCACATGGCAAGCTGTCATTGGACCACAATCCCACTTATTGACTTAATGCACTAACACACCATACAACACATGCACCATAGTTGCTCCCTCAAATCAATGACTTAAATTCCATGGCACCAAACACTTACCTCACTAGATAATTCTTAGGTAGATATTTTCCAACCCTAGTACCATACACACAATCCACTAGATAATTGCCACAACAAAACACCCTACAACCATACACCACATGCACACCAAATAATTTTCCATACTTAACTTATTTAATTTAATTACTTTGCAATTAAATCCTTATCATCCAAATTCCTAATGCACAAATTACCGAAATACCCTTCACTTATCCGACTTAGCTTGCTAAATCCGACTAGGCCCGATTTGGGGTGTGACAACTCTTCCCCGCTAACAGAATTTCATCCTCGAAATTCACTTACACCGGAAAGAATTTCCAACACTATGTTCCAAGTCACCATCAAACTCATACACTTCGCTTTCAAACTACTCACTTGCTTGTACTCATTGCCATCGTTATGCTCTTAAATCACTTCCTTACATTTGAATCAGACACGTTCAGCAAAATAATCCTTACTCAACTGCACATCAGAAACCAAGGTACAAACACTTCACATATAAACCACCTGACTTTCGCCGATAGCTGCACAAATCCTTTTTAATACTTCAAGATGTCCGTCATACATGCTATTCTCTCTTACCAATAATACCTCTGCCAAACTCCAAAATCATATCACCTTCACTCGCATAAGATTCCGAAATACTGTTGCTACTCAAGTTTAACCAAACACAAAACACTTTCCTTAATAGATGCTATGCTAACCATTACCACTCTTAACCTTAATACCAGACACTCCATGTACACCCTGTCAGCTTTCCCTCAGTCAAAACACATATGCAATGCTTCTCATGTATGGTCAAAGAGATGATGGTGTAATGAGATTGAGATGACTCATGTATGCAGAGTGATGCGATTGATGCTATAATGATGCACTTTGTCCCAACCCCATAATTTAATATGCTTTCAATCAAAAACTTTTTCTGGAGATAGCTGACAGGTATATAGAGTACTATCAAAACCTTACAAAATCCAAAGACCCTTGCATCCTAAAATACCAAACAAACTTTACTCGAACATATCAAAACAAACTTACCAGAAGGCTCTGCAGGTTTAATCACTTCACTGCGGTGCGCAACAACTCCTGATGGTTCACTGGCGGCTCTAAGCAGCTCCTCTACATCATTTCTAGCTTGCCGAACTAGATTTCCACTCGTCTCAGGGCAATCAGCAATTCGATGCTCCATGCTGCCACATCTGAAACAAGCACCCGTGACCCTCCTACATGGACCCCGATGTCGCTTCTGACAGTGCTGACATGTCGGAGGTACCCACTTCTTCTTGCACTTATCACAGTTTTGCTCTTGACCACGTTGACACATTGAAGGTTCTCGAATTCTTTTTCCCGTTAACACTTCTCTACCCGACACCTTTCTTTTCTGAGGCACATTCCGAACAGAATCTTGAGGAATCTGAGGAGCAGTCAACCTATCCAAAATCCGAACCAACCCTTGCACTAATGTCCTATCATCGGAAGCAGGACCGGGATTTCCAACCAAAGGATGCTCGGAAACACTCTGATCGGCACTAACTGGATTCACACTTTCTGTTATCTCGCCCACATTCTCACTAGGATCATACTCCATCTAAACACGACACAAGACATGACACATCTGCATTAGGCCACGACACAAACCGACTCGCATGCAAAGACACAATACATAACTGACTAGCATGCAAATACAAAACACATATCAATCAAGACAACCAGAACCACCAAACCTGGGCTCTGATACCACTAACTGTAACACCCCTTGCATCCTTGTTGGAAGGACGAGGGTGTGTTACCGACGCTCACTCACCCACATGCACACATGCACTAAGCGGAAGCATACATCCAAGCAAAAATACGAGGAAATTAAAAACTGACCTTGAAAAGCAAAATTGGACGGCATTAATGCACACACACGCCGGCGCTAAGCAGAGCATGAACACATGCATATACACATTCAATCATTCAATCAGCGGAAGCATAAGGAGAACGATAGAACTGAGGACTAACTTAATATAGAAATATAATAAGCTTTACATAGCCCAAATATTACATTCAGAATCTTACATAACATTACATATACATAAGAATAGAGAAGAACGAAAGCCAAAATACAGAGGTTGAGCAAAGATACAAAACTTCTAATTCCTACATGGCCGACCTTGCAGACGCTCGACTCGAACTGAAACCATCCTGCCACCTGCACGGGAAAAGAGCATGTGCTAAGTGATAACGCTTAGTGGGGAAAACACACAAGCAAAAAGGACAACCATTCACAATGGTCGTCAAGGCATAGCACATGCAAATGGCAAAAGCGGATATTCATAACTCATATGTAGTCAAGCTTGCATAGTAAAGCATTCATTTGAGAACTCACATCCATATACCTACCGAAGTATCAAGTATCAGTACTTTACCGTGCACAGTCACAAGAGGTATTACGCATGCGACTATCATGCCACACTACTCACGCATTAACGGAAAACCCATTCACATGCAACACAATATCCATATAATAACGTACCCAACTATCATGCTAAGAACACTAGCTATCTAAACTTACATTTTTCATGCCATAACACACATTAGCCGAACCCAAGAGAGGACATCAAACACTAACACATTCAAGTGGCAAAAGCACATAGTCCTAACAGATATATATACATCCTTGCGTACAAAGGCCAGGCATTTAGAAAATCATTCCCACCTCACGACTCGAGTCGATCGAATCAAAGCAGGCAGAGTATTATGTAAGATACAAGTATATCATGCAATTACGTATACAAAGTAACTTTCACTTACCGAATTCGCGGGCATCAGATGACGGAGATTTCACATACATAGTTGTTAACTATCATGCAGAATGTACACCATCATCATGCAATATTCCTAGAGGTCTAATCATACAAATATCATGCCTTTAAATGTAAACACATGACCACACGCCAAAATCACTACAATAGGAAAAACTAGAGAGAGAGCACGTAATATAACACAATATTTACAACATTCCAAGGTCAAGAGCACATTCATACGTATCTTGATTCACATGCTTCACCATAACAGTCAATAGTACAAAATCACGTTTGTATACTTGCTTATTAACCATAGCATTCAGCAATTCAATTTTGCATTTGTATACCCATTAACTCACATGCTTATAGACATACTAATCGAATTCACATCCTCATAAGCATGACATCATAAAGTATATTCATGGCATTCGAAGGATCATGGTCACAGTCATGCACGTCTTAGTTCTAGTACTTAGATCCATACTGATGGTATACAAATACATATACATATATATACAGATAAATATGTCCAATTCACATGATTAGGTCACACTAAACCCATTCAGAGATTCATAACTGATTCACATGTCCAAAATCGTGCTCATTCAAATATCACGTTCTCTCGTTCATATAGACAAAACAAACAGAATACCTGCTGACTCAAAATAGTGGATAACGAGTAATAAGACAGTGCCTTGCAGGCACGGACGGGCCGTACCTTACGGGTACGAATCGGAGTAATCACATAAACTTTATTTGACAATACCTTATAGATACGGACGGGCGTACCTTACGGGTACGAATCGGAAAACCATTTCATTTTATCACATTAAAACCATTTTTCTGAGGGGGATCTTAAACAAGATCCAAAACACATTAAGGGTTCGCGAGGAACCAAACGGGGACCTGATCAGGGTCCAAACATCCAAAGGTGCTGCAACTAAAAGACTCTATTAGGCATGCCTAACTATCCACTAGACTGACTCTCGCAGGTCGTGCATAAAACAAATCATGTTGCGAGTCACATAATATAGTTCCTTATTAATAAATCACAATGTGACAGACATATAAATAAGTTCAAAATGCCAATCATGCATAATCCATTCAATCCATTCTATAATATCCCAAATCATATATATATATACAAATATGCATATTGGTATCATGGATTCACATTCATATAATTCATAATTTAACAGGTATAGGACTTATAAGCACTAAAAGAAACTGGGGTTCAAAACCAAACACCAAAGAAAACTCATTCACCATAACAAGGCTGTCGCACTCGCGACAGAGACCGTAGTCCCTTCGCTGCGCGCGCGCGCGACGGACGTCGCGATCACAGGGAGGAGAGAAAGCCTGGCTCTGTCGCGCTCGCGACATTGTCGCGGTCGCAACAGAGAGTCAAAACATCGCTATCGCTGGCTCGCGATGAATCGCGTGCTCGCGACAGCACAAGCCAGCATTGCGCTCTGTCGCGATCGCGATGCCGTCGCGCTCGCGACAGAGAGCACACAACGACTTTTGCTATCGCGAGCTCGCGACAGTACAGCCCAAGATCACCGGTCTCTGTTGCGATCGAGACAGAGTCGGAATTTCCAAAATCTGCAGATTTCTTCCTCTCCCAAAACTCACACATAAACACACAAATCACATCCAATGGCCTCTTACCTCAAATCCAACCACCCATTATCATCAATACCCATAATATAACATTTATCATCAAGCAATTCCACACAAAACATCAATTCAAAATCAAAATTCCAAAAATTATCTAAACTCATAAATTTACAGCAAAACCACATCAAACCACACATTCACCACAATAAATTCACACTCATGCATAATTACTCTTCTCAATCAAAAGCCCATAACATGCATACTAAACAAAGCCCATTTCACAACCTAATTTCCAGAAATCAAATATAAACACACATATACACACAAACTTGATCCTAGAGAAGAAAAGAGCAAAGATATTCCCAAACCTCTTTCGAAGCATAACCCACAATCTCTTCAAGCTTTAACCTTCAATCTTCCTTGCCCTCGAGCTTTCTCTCGCCACCCAAAACTTGCACAAACCAAAACCCACAAAATCACTTAATCCAAACCCTACTCAAATAAGACCAAAAGAAGAAGAATAGGAAGAACCCAAATGCTGTAAATCCAAAAACCCAAACGCATACCTCTTAAATCTTGTTCCAAAAACTCAATCAAAGCACCCCAAAGCAAGCACAACATCCGGCCAAAAGAGAAGGAAAGGAAGAACAAAGAATGGAGAAGAGAAGAAAAAGAGGGGGCGTGAGAGGGAGGGGGAGAACGAGAACAAATTCTGTGTTCTCTCTCTCTCTCTCTCTTTTCTTCTTTCCTTCATTCAATGCTCACCAACCATGCCACATGGCAAGCTGTCATTGGACCACAATCCCACTTATTGACTTAATGCACTAACACACCATACAACACATGCACCATAGTTGCTCCCTCAAATCAATGACTTAAATTCCATGGCACCAAACACTTACCTCACTAGATAATTCTTAGGTAGATATTTTCCAACCCTAGTACCATACACACAATCCACTAGATAATTGCCACAGCAAAACACCCTACAACCATACACCACATGCACACCAAATAATTTTTCATACTTAACTTATTTAATTTAATTACTTTGCAATTAAATCCTTATCATCCAAATTCCTCATGCACAAATTGCCGAAATACCCTTCACTTATCCGACTTAGCTTGCCAAATCCGACTAGGCCCGATTTGGGGTGTAACATCCTGCCCGAATCCGATAACTTTCGGGAATCCCAAAGCTCTTATACAGCTCTAACATCTCACTACTCTTTACGACCGAGCTGATGCTTCCTACTCGGGGAGTTCTCCTCGTCTCTTTCTTCTTCGACGGATCTGGCTGACTGGTACTAGGAGACTCTGGAATATCATCATACAAAAGGCCCTCTTCTACTCTAACTCTCTCACTGGAACTCTCAGAAATGCTCATTGTAAAAGGAAAGAGAAGCAGTACGAACCTGGAAAGACATAAATTTGTAAAAGAAATTCAAAACAGTGACAAACAATAAGACTTGCATACGAAAATCTGCTAATAAAGCAAGGAGATCTACGAATACTCACAACAAGAGAACAAAGAGTAAATCTGGGAGAATAATTGCAGAGAGACAGCAATTTGCGTTAATGGAGCAAAATGGAAATTGTAAGAGGGAGAAAGGAAGAAAATATATAGGTATGGTGAACCACTGACCTTTCGACAGGTGGCAAGAGTCCATTGGAGAATCATGCAATAATTGTTCCCCATGCAACAACCGAAGAGACGCCATCATTTCAATCTCCGGTGTAACCGTCGGATCCTGCGATACGAGGCATCAGTAACCACCTTTCAAGGCACCACGTGCCCATCTGTCTTCAATGCGCCGCAAATTGGCATTCACGCGCCTGACAAGTAACCCCTTCTAGTGTCAGTCGTTTACCAATAGATGACATAAATGTCATCTATTGGTGGGAGACTTATGATAACCAGACTCTCTATCCAAGAGTTCAGTATCCAACCAGACTCCCAATCCATGAGTTCGGTAACCGGGCTCTTTCGGATATCCACCATATCAGTAGCTCGGTTATCTAAATAGCTCGGAATCAACATATGAAAAGTCATCATTCACGGGTATCTTCCAGATATTAGGCAGATCTTGATCACATAATGATGGAAAGTACCTATAATCACTCAACAAATCCTCACAAATTAGGAATCAAGCACCAATCAAGGAGCCAGAGTGATTCCCTCCTAATCAAGATCCTATTTCCTATTTGGCCTAGGAAGAGAGCTCTATATAAAGCAAAGGAACAGGTACGTTCTGGTCTTCTTGATTTTTTACACAGAATATACACTCTAGTCAATTTACTGACTTGATCGTCGGAATCCCGTCGGTTTTTTTTGAGTTTTTCAGGTGATTTTCTTAAGAGGACGCTTCGAGCAATCCCATTGTCATCAATTTCGATTTCAATTTTTAAATACCACTTAACCGTTAATTTATAGTTAATCAGTCCATATTTATATTATATTTTTATTTTTATAGTCTACAAATTTTTCTTTTTTATTTATCTTTATAATTTGATAAAGTAATACTTTAGAGCATATTTAAATTATAAGTGATTTTCGCTCACTATATACAGTTAATTTTTTTATTTCTCTCTAGGTTTATAATGTTAGTAGTGCTTTGTTGAAATAATTAACCATAAGAAATAGATAAGAAATAGAAAATGGGGAAAGTGGAACATGGCTTTTGGCTAGTATCATGTTGGTATTGTAATTTTTATTTTGAATTATTTTGAACATTTGAAATGTAATTAAATTTTATCTATTTTTTTTTCATGATTGTGTGTTAAAAAATTTTAGTGGTTAATAAAAAAAATTGATTATTTGAATAGCACAAACAAAAACTGATTGACTAGCTAACCAAATTAATTTAATAGACTGATTAATAATTTAAAAAAATATTTATTTATTGGTTAAAAAAATTACCAATAAATAGATTAACTGATTCATGATCACCCTACATTTTTAAATATAAGCCCTTCAATACTCAGAATCATTTGTGATACAAATGATAAATATTTGAAATTCGTAACCATTAGTATTCAAATCTCAATCCAACCAAACTCAAAAAAAAAAAAAAGCAAGCAATCCCTGCGACCATGTAATATGACTGCGTTTATGATTGAATCATTTTATGCTGCAAATTAAGATTCACTTGAAATTCACTAAAATATCTAATAATTAGACAAATAATGCTTCCTGTAGTAGATGTTATAAGAGAAGGATGAAGCATGGTCTTGTTCATATTTTTATGACGCAGATAGTGGCATAATTTGATGCGTTCGGATTTATAGAGTGTATTTATTTGAACTGTTGGATTAAAAAAAAAAAATCAATAGTTTGAATTTCTAGACACCGTAATACCTCAGATGCATCAAACAAATATTGGAGATTATATATCATCTTCTTCTGACATCAGGTGAAAAAGAAAATATTCAGGAATTTCAATGAGTTTTTTTTATTAATATTTAATGTCACAAAATAGTGGTGTGCATGGATTGCTTAATTGCTCTATTGACAAAATTTATTAATCAGTCTCATTTTGTATGCAGAAATAGCGCAAGAATATTTGGCTGACTTGCTTGAATACGATCTAAGTACGCGGCACAAGATGAACCTATCGGTTAATTGAAACCAACAGTTCTTTATAGGGTTGAATTGGAACTGCAACCAATATCCGATAAATTCATAGTATAAAAAACCAAATTATAAAAAATAGTTATTTTAATTATAAAAATCGGTTCGATTCCAAATTAATTTTCTTGTTGATCATAAAATGATTTTTTCATACTCCTATCACAAAGTGTACATAATGGGCTTTCTTTAAAATTTTCACAACTTTTAAGTTATTTATTATTATTATTGTTATTATTATTATTCCGGCCATGAAATTAAATTTATAACTTACAATTTGGTTTGAATCTAGTCAGTTCACAATAAAAATAAAACTCTCATAAGATTGATTTTTTCGTTCACGATACTTGAATATGTCAAACAGAGACACAATTATTGAATCATTTCAACCGACCCCTCAACTATTTTAAGACTAAAAACTAAAAAGTACTAAAGTTTCGACCTATTTTAAAAACTTATTTAAAATTTTTGTCAATGCATATTAAATTTTCATTAATAATATAAAAAAATTACATCAGCAAGGTGCAAACGAAATTATAGAATTATAAAATTTTAAAATACACAAAACTAACGAAGTCACTAGAAAATATTTCTGAACTTTCTCAATAAAAATAATTGATAATAGTAACCTGCCGCAGACAATTTGATTTTCAGCTGAAAACTCAGTCTATCTATTATCTGTAACAAAGTACTGAACCACCTTTCATTCAAGAAGGACAGTAATTTTCATTTAAGAGCACAAAAATCTTTAAATTGAGCGACAAACTTGCATAATAAAAATTTAATTGCATTCAATTTTATGGTGTGTTCGGTAAAATTGCAAGTTTTTAGTTTTTTATTTTTAAAATCTAAAAACTATTTTTAGTTTTTGTTATTTATTTTTTAGAAACTGTTTTATATATTTAAAAATTTGATCATATTTTTTAATTATTTATATATTTTTTAATTATTTATGTATATTATAATAATAATAATTTTGGTAGTGGCAGTGGCAGCAGAGGCAGTGTGGTGGTAGCGGTGGTGGTTAAGGTGACGGTGGTGTGGTAGCGGTCGAGGTAACGGCGGTGTAGTTGTGGTGGTAGTGGCGGCAGTATGGTGGTGGCGGTGGTGGTGGAGATAGCAGCAGTGTGGTGATAGTGGCGGTGGTGGAGACGGTAGCAGTGTGGTGGTGGCGGCGGTTTGGTGGTGTGGTTGTAGCGGCGGCGGTAGCAGTGTGGTTGTGATGGTGGAGGCGGTGTGGTTGTGGTGGCAGCAGCGGCGGCAGTGGCATGGTGGTGGCAGCGGTGGTGGCGGAGGCGCGGCGGTGGCGGTGGTAGTGGCAGTGACGGTGGCGGAGGCATGGTGGTGTTAGCGGCGATGGCGGAGGCGTGGTGGTGGCAACAGCGGCGGTGGTGGCAACGGCGGCGGTACTGGCATGGTGGTGGCAGCGGCGGTGGCGGAGGCGTGGTGGTGGCGGTGGCGGAGGCGGAGGCGGAGGCATGATGGTGGCAGTAGAGGCGGCAATGATGGTAGCGGTGTGCTGATGGTGGCGGCGGCGACAATAATAAAGATAAATTAGCAAAATTCTAAAAACTACATTTTGAAGATTTTTAGTTTCAGACGTGAAAATCACTTCTTTAAATTTTTGCAAAAATCGAAACGAAAAAAATTTGCCAAACGAGTTTTCATTTTATTTTTGGAAAAAAAAACAAAAAATCGAAAACAAAAATCTCCCCGAACGCACTCTTAGTTTACACAGACAAAGTGAAAACACAAATAATATTTTGGCAAATACGGAAACCAAATCTGAGATCAAAAATTTTATATATCAAATTATTGAAATAAAAACACAAAAAAATTAAATAAAAAACATCAAAGTAACACAAAATTAAGAATAATTAATAAATATCATAAATTCAGATATGTACCGATCTGAAAATTATTATAGAGAGACTTCAACAAAAAAAAAAGCCTCAGAAAATTAAAAACACAAAACTGACTTATTTTGGTGTAACTATTTGATTATTTAGCTAGGAACAGAATTTACAATTAATATTGTTTACAAATATCATTAGTTTGAACATGCCTAATTAATTAATTAATTCAATTCGTACAGTTGTGGTTAACTGTTTGTAGGTAAAAATGATTGGTTTGATAGACTCTTCAACTTCTAAGGGCCTGTTTGGCATTGCTTTTGGAAGGCCAAAAAGCTGCTTATTTGATAAAAAGCTGATTATGGGACAAAAATAAGTGTTTGGTAAATGCTGATTTTAGAAAAATCAATTTTCTGAAAAGTGAAAAAACCTCCTATTAGAAAAAGTTAGAAATTGAAGCTTTTCAGAAAAGCTGATTTTCAGCTTTTAAGGGCAGCAGATTTAATATTTTTTTTAGACAAAAATATCCTTCATTTTATTTCATAATGACAATTATATCTAATATAATTTTTTTTTTTATTTTTTCTCTTATCCTATCACTCAAAATTATCCTTTTTTATTTTTTTATTCTAAAAAGCCATTTTTAATCATATCATTTACCAAACAGTTAATAACTATTTTTAATTTTATAAGTCATTTTAAATTTTATTTACCAAACAGTAATCTACTTTTCGACATACAGCTTTTTGGAATATAACTTTTTTCAATTGAAAAAGCTATTTTCATAAGTTTTGACAAACTGGCCCTAACTTCGGTGAAAATTGAAAACAATCACAAAAAAAAAAAAAAAATAAAATCAAATAAAATCATTAGGAATTGGTGCAATGAACAACACTTAAACATACATATTCTTATTTGCATATACATAAGGTCAAATTTAATAAATCAAATATTATTTTAGCACATATCGGTCCCTAAATTATTACTTTTTTTTTTCTATTGAGTCCTTATATGAATTAAATTTGTAATAAAAAGATTCAATCAGATACAATAAAAGTTTATACAAAGACTCAATAAATAAAATTTGAAAGATGATTTTTTATCATTTTTTTCTGCACAACACTAGAGAAGTAAACCATTGACAAAATTACTTAAATTAAGACTCCAAATTTAACAAGTTGGATTTGATTTTTTTTCTTTTTCTCCTTGACAATTTTTCTTTAATAAAAACCATGAACTATACAAAAAAGGAAACAAAAAGAATAATAATAATAACAATAATAATAATAATAATTTATTTTTAGGGAATACATGAATAATAATTAATGGGTCCTAGTGCTAATGTTGTGAATGTAAGGTTGCTCCATGCCAGGTTGAACCACCACAAACAAAAACAACTAACAGCTCCCTATCTGTTTCCTCTTAGGTTATTAGGTCTGTAAATTTTAACTTTTTCTTTTATTTTTTTATATTATTTTTTTATTTAGTAATTAAAATTTAAAGCTGTTTTTATATTCCATTGAGTTTCTAAATATTTATATAGCAAATACTGAATTCAATTTTGACAAATTGAATAAAATAATAACACATTTAATTTCTACATTACTATTTTTATTTGTTGAGTCCCTATTAAAATAAAAAATTAAATACATTTAAATAAAAAAAACACGTTAAAATTCAGATATTTAAAAATAATTCTTTCCTATTTTGTGGGTTGCAACATGTAGGGGTCCAATTCAGCTATGGATTGTACAAAAAGTATGACAAGGAACAAACTGGCTGGTGTACCTAAAATAAATCAACTTCTTATTTCTATTTCACCTTTTTTTTTTCGATTTTTTCTTTCCTTTATTTTTCGTTTTTTTTTTAAATTAAAAATCAGGGTTATATATATTTTTTGCATTGATCAATTTTCTCCTGCCACATCTTTGAATTCACAGTCACATAATCTTACAATAAAATTAAAATTATGGCTTAATATAAAAATCCCTAAACTTTGAAAACAATTTAAAATTCATACTTCAATAACATCAAATTATATCTCTTAATTACAGCAGTCAGATACATACTCAATAACAGCAAATTATATCTCTTAATTTCAGCAGATTCTATCCTAGAAATGTATAGCTATCATCAGTTACATACAAACATACATCTATCATTGACACCTCCTTCAAATTGATGCTGGTGAGTCAAGTAGCATCAATTTGTTTACAAAAAACTGATGTCGAGCAAGCGTGAGAGGCTTGGTGAGAATGTCAGCAATTTGTTGATATGTAGATATGTGAGGAAGCATAATGACACCATTATCAAATGCTTCTTGAATTGAATGACAATGAACCTCAATTTGCTTGGTACGTTCATGGTAAACTGAATTTGCCACAATTTGAATGGCACTGGTGTTGTCAGCATGTAGTGCGGTACGATTAGATTGTGGATAACCCAATTCAAAAAGTAAACCACGTAACTAAGTAATTTCAGAACATGTTACAGACATTGCACGATATTTCGCTTCAGTTGAGGATTTGGAAACTCGTTCTTGTTTCTTACATTTTCAAGAGATCAATGCATCACCCAAGTATACACACCATCTAGTAGTAGAACGCCGTGTATCAAGACAACCAGCCCAATCAGCATTACTGTAAGCTACAAGTTGAAGTGATGAACCAGATGGAAAAAAGAGGCCACGATTGGAAGTACCCAGGAGATAGCGAATGATTCTGGTTACAACTGCCAAATGTAGATGACGTGGAGAAGCCATGAATTGACTCCCCAAGTAGACTGCAAATGATATCTTTGTCCTAGTGATTGTCAAGTAAACTAAACTCCCAACTAGGGGTCGATATAATGTAGGATCAGATAGGGGGTCACCTTCCTCTTTACGAAATTTAACATTAACATCCATCGGTGTATTAGTTGGAGTTGAGTTTTGTAAGCCTGCTAATTGAATTATGTCGCTTAGATACTTGTGTTGATTCACAAAAATACTTTTGCTACTCCTGTGAATTTCCACCAAAAAATAGGAAAGGGACCCAAGGTCTTTCATATGAAAAGAAGTATGAAGGGAAGCTTTAAGTTGTTTAATTCCAACAAAATCAGTTCCAGTAATTAAAATGTCATCTACATAAACAAGTAAAAGAACAATACTAACAGGAGTCCTTCGCAAGAATAGTGAAGGATCATAATTACTTTGCACAAAAGAAAGATGGAGTAGGGTTTGCCGAAATTTCTCAAACCAAGAGTGAGGAGCCTGCTTAAGCTCATATAAGGAGCGTTTCAAATGACAAACATCAGTAGTTGCTATTATCAAACCTGGAAGAGGATGTATATAAATATTTTCTTTAAGATCACCATGAAGAAACACATTTTTGACATCCAACTGATGGATACCCCAATTCTGAGAAGCCATAATGGCCAAGATCGTATGAACAGTAGTCATTTTGGCAACTGGAGCAAATATTTCCTCATAATCAATCCCATATTCTTGGTGAGTTCCAAGCACCACAAGTTGAGCCTTGCATCGTTCGAATGACCCATCAGATTTTAATTTGATAGAGAACACCCATTTACAGCCAATTAGAGTGATTGAAGATGGATAAGATACAATGTCCCATATATTATTTTGCTGTAAAGCATCAAGTTCCTCCCGAATAGCTTTCTGCCAACAATCAAACTTTATAGTTTATGTGTAAGATCTAAGAATGGTAATAGATGACAGTATGGTAGCTAAAGATTTGTGAGAACCAAATCTCTTAGGAGAATATCCACACCTTTTTGGAGGGTGAATGGTGTGAGTAGACCGTCGAAGTTAAGGTCGGTCAATATCAGGGACTGGTGGCGAAGAAGACTGCAGAGGACCAGGTGCTGGTTGAGTTGGTGACTCAGGTGTTGGTTGAGTTTGAACCTTATCACTGCTTCTCCTTGTATACATAATGCCAGGTTGAAAACATATGCTGGGAGCATGAGGAGTATTGTTGACATGACTCAAATGATCCTCAAAAGTGGGAAGAAAAGAGTGACTAAAAATGTTTGGAGTGACACCATAAAAAGGAAAGAAATATTAGTGGTTAAACAATAGAACATTACGAGAAATTCGAATTCTTTGAGTGGTGGGATCAAAACACATATAACCCTTCTGATGTGATGCATATCCAAGAAAAGCACATCTAATTGATTGAGGGAAGAGTTTTATGTGTTCATAAGGAGGAAAAAGAACAAAACTAACACATCCAAAAGGATGAAGATAGGAATATTCAGGTTGCTGGTGATAGAGGAGGAAGTATGGGGTTTGATTGTAAAGAATAGTTGTAGGAGTACGAATGATTAAATGTACAGCAGTAGATAAAACTTCAACCCAAAATTTTGATGGTACAACAGATTCAATGAGTAAGGACCGGACCACATCAAGAAGGTGATGATTCTTCCTCTCAATAACTCCATTTTGCTGGGGTGTATATGGACAACTCCTTTGCAAAACAATTCCTTTTTGCTGAAAAAATTCTTGGAATTTTTAGACATGTATTCCTCACTTAAATCAGAACGAAAAATTTTGATGCTTTTGAAAAATTGATTCTCAACCAAAGCTAAGAATTTTTGAAAAGTATCAAAGACTTCAAATTTATGTCTCAAGAAATATATCCAAGTAAAATGTCTATAATCGTCAATAAAGGTGACAAAATACTTGCAATAAGCATGAGATATAATTGGTGAAATCCCCCAGACATCACTATGAATTAAATCAAAACATTAAGAAGACTTTGTTTGACGAGAAGGAAAAGGAAGAGTTTTACTTTTGCCCATTTTACAACTCGAACAATCAATTTTAACAGGATGAGATGGAATTTTATTGCTTAGGACTCCAGACTTTAACATGGATAAAAGAACTCTATCACTTGGATGTCCTAATTTAACATGCCATGACTTGAAATCAGGTTGAACAAAATGAGAAAATAAAGAAAACACATTTATAGATTTGGCGGGTATGCTGAAGAGGAGAAGTAGGCTTGGCTGGTTCATTAGGTTGAAGAGGAAAAATTCTGCCCCATTTAGGTCCCGCCGCTATTGTCTTCCCTGACACCAGTTCCTGCACAGTACAACCAGAGGGAGAAAAAATTTCTTTGTAATTATTCTCAACCATTTGTCCAACTGAAAGCAAATTTGTTGGTAGACTAGGGGCAATAAAAGCATTTTTCATATATGAAGAGGAAGAAATATCACTAGTGGCAATGTTAGGAATATGATCCCCACTAGCTGTCTCAATTTGCATGTTGCCATCATATTTTTTGATATTAATCAGATTATCAAATAATGGAGTCATATGATTTGAAGTAGGTAAGTCAAAAAGCCAGATTTTAGAAAGAAATGTATTTTTACTAGTTAGACCAAGAGCAGACAGAGTTGATATAATCATTTGTTGAACATTCTCTTAGGTAAGAGATGATTCTGTTGAAACTACTGGTTAAGGAGAATCAATTACTGCTGGAGATTTAGTCATCATAGTGGTAATAGAAGTGTGAAAAGCACAAGGATTACGAATTTGTGGATGCTTCATACATTCAGATATTATATGTTCCTTAATTTTGCAATAGTTGCAAAATTTTTGAGAACATTGACTTGCAATATGCCCATATGCCTTATAATTGTAACATTGAGTATTGGTCATAGTTCAAACACACTGTTTTCCTTGTGTCGCATAAGCAACATTAAGAACATTGGTGGAATTCTCTTGTTGTTCTAAAGTGTTCTAAGTTAAGTGACGTTGCTCTTCTCTTAGTAGTTCATTCAAACAGCCATCTAAGGATGGAGGAGGAGTCCTAAGCAACAAATTAGAATGCACCACTTTATATGCAGGTATGAGTTTCATCAAGAATTGATCTCTTTGACTAGTATGATGAAGAGTTTGAACTGCTTCTAAAGATGCTGCAGGAACCGAAGCATACACAATGTTAGTATATTCTGTCCACGATGTGACAAAGCCTGTGTAATACTCTTGAATGGACAGATTTCCTTGTGTGTAATTTGAAATGTTATATTTTAATTGAAAACGTCTAGATGAACTGTTCTGATCATAAATTTTCTTGAGATAATCCCACATAACTTTGGCTGTCTTATAGGGTCGAAGATTGACAATAATGGAAGAGTCCATAGTCTAAAATATCCAGCTCTTAACTCGAACATCCTTGGCTACCCACTCTGCATTTTTGGTCGAATCAGTCGGCTTACTGTCCAAGCCATTAATAATTCCCCACGATTCTTTCCCTTGAACATAAATTTGAAACTGAAATTCCCAAGCAAAATAATTCTTGCCTGAAAACTTGACACAAGCTACCTCTGATTTTTTCCATGATCACAATGCTAAGAGAGATGCAAAAGACCAAAAAAGACTCAAAAGAAGAATAAAGAAAAATTATTCCCCATAGGCTCTGATACCATAACAAAACAGAACAAAACAAAACTTTTGTGTGAAAGTTTTGATGCCCATCATCTGAGCTTTCTCTTTCTTTAAAAAGAATTATTATAACAGATACAGCATATCAAATGCCTCAATTACAACAAATCATATCCCTAATTTTCAGCAGTCAGTTACATACTCAATAACAGCATATTATATCTCTTAATTTCAGTAGATTCCATCCTAGAAATGTACAACTATCATCAGTTATATGCAGACACACAACTATCATTGACATAATTCACCACCTAATTAAACTATTGAAAATTCTTATAAATTACCACATGCGGATCACATTATGTTGAAAAATCATAGTAAAAAAATAATTTAAACCCTAATTAATATAATTACAAACTAATGAACTATATTGGTTTAATATATTTTTTTCACTTAATAACTGTTAATCGTGCTCTTAATCACGTTATCATTATTTGTGAGTATCAAACTCATCTCCACATCAACAAATTGTGATATGCGAGTGGTAATTTATAAAGATTATCAAAAGTTCAGAATGTGAATTAAATATATGTAAAGTTGAAATATGAATTTTTAATTTTTTTTAAAAATCAGAGGGATTTTTATATATTAAACCTATAATTATCAAGTCAAACTTTGATCTCTGTTTATTAATTAGATAGTATATTATGTTGACAAAAAAAAATTAGATAGTATAATAATGGGAGACGATTCGATGCGTATTGCACCATGTGCTACGCACCATTTGATCCACTGATCAAAATATTTTGATTATATTGATCAGTTGATCGGATAGCGCATAAAATATATTGCATCCGCATGTTGCATACCGAATTAACACTATATCATAATAGACTAACAATATATATTCTTTTTCCCTTTTTATACAGTATCCTTCCAGTTCATACAATAAACTTTTTGAAAATGCTATAAGTACTCTCCCAATATTTTATTTTACTTGGAATTTAGATTCAATATACAATATAGTTGTTTGATAGCAGATGACAGTTGTTTGTTAGCGAATACATATGTAAATTTATTTGACAAAATCGTTGTCATTTTCATGTGTTAAATATTTATTGAAGGTATAAATTATTATTATAAATTTTTAAGTATATAAGAAAAAGTATAGCTCATGTTTACGATGCGGCAGTGTTACGTTATTGTCGTGATAGCGTTATTAATTTAGACTTAATAAAAGTAACTTACAGAGGTATCATTGTACTACTTTCAATTCCATTCTAGTGACATCATTTCCATCCTAATGAATTTTTTTTTTTTAAGAAATAAAACTTTTTTCTTTCCCAAGCAGTGGTGATTTTGGAGATTTAGAAATCAAAGCCATCAAATCAAGAAGACATTACATTTGTTTGTTCATTGAATATTTGAACTAAAGAGAAATTTGGGATGCGATTAAAAAAAAACGGTGAAGTGGGTCCAACCTGCTTCTCAGTTTGGTTGCCTTGATGCATCATATTCACGGTCGATGTTGAGTGTGGAGGCGGTGTTATGGTGGGCCGCTACTACACTCAACCAAGATTTCTTCCATAACAAGATCAATTGTTTCTCACATAAATCATTTCACAAATCACATTATATTTATATATATTTACAAAATGCAGAAAATAAATGTAAATAAATTCCCATTAAAAGTACATTACCTAACCCAACTATTACAGCCATTCATTTTATCTGCACAATACAACCATGCTATTTTATAATAAAATACATGTAATGTTATAGTTGAGTCTAGACAAATTTAAATAAGTTTTTATTTGTTACCATTTAATAAATAAATAAGACCGTAAAATTTTGAATTCGATATAATAAGCATATAATAATATTTTATTGTAAATCTCAAGGGCTCACTATTTCTTTCAAAATCAATTGGTAGCACATAATAATCGATTGTAATTTGGGCTTTCACCTGTCCTATATTATGGGATAATTTCTGCCACACTTTAGCCAATAATTTCTCCTTCAGCAATTGCACTTATTGGGAATCAAATCCATGATCTTGACTCTAATATTAGTTATAGATCTCAAAAGCTCATCAATAAAAAAAATCACCATTATCTTTATATTGCACAAGATGTAAGTGCTCACGATACCGGTTCATATGCCAAAAAAAAAACAATTCATTAATATCAATTTTTTTAAAATGCTAACCATTAACCAGTCTGTTACAAGTAGTTAACCAGTCCATCGATTTCGGTTTTTCAGATCGGTTAACCAATATTTTTCGGTTAACCACTATAATTATAAGATATATTCATGATACACCGGGTACAGTAGATATTGTCCTCTTTGGGTTGAGACCCTCACAGCTTTAAAACGCGTCGTACAGGGGAAGGTGTCCATGGCCTTATTTAAGGTCAACTTTCAGCTCTTCGCCAGCCGATATGGGATAGAAGGATAGCGATACTATCACTATTTTCCCTCCCGAGGAGAGGTTTTCGGGACTGGCCGCTTTGGGCGTTGCCGATCGGGCGCTTGTAACACCCCGAAAGTGCCCTAGTAGAAATGAGTGTTATTAGTGTAAAAGTGTGCATGATAATTAGGATTTACAGCATTGGACCTAATTGAAAAAGGTAAAATGAGGGACTTAATTGAAGAAAAATAAAGTATTGTAGTGGCTGAATTGTACTTTGCATGATTAACTAGCAAATGAAGATTAATTAGTGTAATGGCTGTTAATTAAGTTAATCAAAAGTTAGTGGGATCAGCTGTATGTTAGTGAATTCAGCTGGATCTTAGTGGACTCCATGTGTTAGTGTGTGAGCCAGCCACCTTGTGTAGGGAGAGTGAGAAGTTGACACCTCCTCCTTTGCATGCAGGCATAAGATGGAAAGCTTGGTGAAATCTGTCATTTTGGTTTCCTTCAGCTGGCCTTTTTCTATTTTGTATTTCTTTTCCCGTTACTCTTCAAACCTTCAGTCATTTGCTCTCTTTCCATTTACCTTTAACCTACCATGGAGACCAAAGAGTAGATAGTGATAGTTAGAAGATTGTGTATAATTGACTAGAAAGGTATGTTAGTATAGAGTTCATCTTCTTCATCTCTTTCTGTTTTGATTCATAGTTGTCATGGGTAAAGTCTAATGAACTTGTATATGTATTGTATGTGTACGTGAGTTGAAGAGGTAAGTAGAACTGCCAAAGGTAAAGAGAAAGTGATATAGAAGAGTAAAGGAAAGAGTGCTACAAGAGGTTTGGGATTGTATTCGAATTAATGCATGTTTAATGTGTTTTGAAACTATATGTGTTAATTGATGTTTGATATAGATTAAATGCAAAATGGATGTGTATTGAAGTGTTAAGTGAATTGCCATGAGTATTGTATGTGATCAAGTATGAACCCTAGTGTTAAGGAAAAATTCTGCTTATATGTCACCAGACCTCCGTGATGTGTTTTGATCATATCTGGAGTTTGAAAACTCCAAATCAAATGTTTCTTAAGTCATTTGAACTATAACTTCCATATCTTTAAAATTCTAAGAGAGACTATAAATTAATTCTGTCTCTAAAAGGCCTGAAAATGGAAATAAACGGACGAGTTCCTGTCTAGCCGAGTTGATTTGAATAGTCTGTAGTTTTTAATGTATATCTATTAATTTAGGAGTCCAAATGACCTGATATTTGTCCCATTTGAAAGATAAGACATAGAGGAATAAATTTTATGAAGGACACTTTGCCTACAAATGAGGTCTAGAGGGTCTTTTAGGCGATACAAGTTTGGAGTGAAAACCAGTCTCGTAAGGCACCAGAGGTGAGCTTTTGTCGCGAGCGCGATAGAGGTCGCGATCTCGCGACAGAACAACATGTGTAAAACCTTTTTTTCTTAATTTTGAGCCCATGGTTGGTATGGATCAGTTCCCTAACTTGCCCTCAACTTATTATGTATGATTAGGGCTATTAAATGAATATAAAAGTAGTTATCATTGGGAAAAACTTATGAGTATGATTAAGATTGGTAATTTAACTAATAAAGTAACAATATAAAAGTATGTGAAGGTCAGCAAATGGATCGACATATATGTGTGTGTATTTGATGAAACTATATCCATGATTGAGGACTTTTTGTATGAGCATTATATCAATGTTAAAATAAGTTTATATGCATACAACTAAGATGACTATGCGAATTATGGATGCATGATAGCCTAACTAAGCTTGATTGCATCAGTATGCAAGTTTATCTAAATGTGAACTAAAGATGCATGATTAGCCTAACTAAGCTTGATTGCATCACTATGCGAAATAACTAAATATGGTAAGTAACTTATGTGCTTGGATTTATGCATGCAAGTGAGTAATATTATGAGAATGAATAATGACATGTGAATGAATGATGCCATGATTATGCATGTGTAACGAATGAATGAATACACTTATAAGCCTGTAGTCGAGTCGTGGATAAATAAGCATGCTTATGAAGGGCTAGTGATTTGCGGCTGCTAATGTGACACTGACGGGTGTCTATTGATTGATACCGACGGGTATCCAGTGATATAGTGTTCGAAACCTCGGTCTCTAGTGTTTATTGAATAGCGTACCCATATCCACCTCTAAAATGATTCAGGCTATTAAGAATAAATGCATGTGAATGATTGATTATGATGTCGTGTTATAATATGATTGTGTTCTTTATATGTATTGATAATATTACTCTTATTGGTTGTGTAATATCCATGCCATGCTAAATGAACTAGTGATCTTGTTAGTGAAGCCATCCACTGGCATAGTGTAGTGATTACTGGCATGGTAAAGTATGAGGTATTGAGCATGGGCATGTGATTATTTACTTATAGTTATTGCATGACTTTCTGTAATGCTAAGTGAACTAGTGATCTTGATAGTGAAGTCTTTTGTTGACATAGTGTATTGAGTATTGTATGATATTTTGTTTAATATGAACTATGGAATATCTGCATGCTATCGTATTATTGACTATCTAGTGAACTATTGAATGTTGGTATCGTATAATATGGATTATTGAATATTGGCATGTTATTGAGATATTGTTGAATTGCTATTGTATGGTATACTGTATAGTAAAAGTATGTTATGTTGTTCTGTATAATGACTCAGGCTATCAACCAAAAGAATGATATTTTATACTTAGTGCTAATATTGAATTTACATGTAACATGACAGTGCTAATATTGAATAAAGCTATTGTTGGCTATGCCATATTGAGTAATATCAATGCTATGCCTCATGGTGTTAGCTATCGTTTATTATGTGAACCTGTTTAATAAGCATGATCATTGTAGTGGTATAGTTATATGTTGTTTTGGGACTATTGATATTGAAATGTTAAGGCATGATAAGTATATGAATTAGTGATATGCAAGATGTATGATCTAGTGGTTTTATTAGAGGTCTATATGTTTTGTGAATCCCCACTAAGCGTTATCGCTTAGCACGGGTGCTTGTCTCCCGTGTAGGTCTATAGCATGGAGATCGTGTTTGGAGGCGTATCTGCAGGCCACTATAAGAGCTGGGAGTTGTCAGTAGGTTATGGTATTATAATGATGATATGTTATTGTAATTCCGATTTTGTATAAGTAAAGCATGTATAGTTGTGTCCATTTAATTCTGTATTGTAATATGTAATTTGTAACCTAAACAGTAACCAATAGTGAACAAGTGCTAGTGTATAGAGTAGTGATCATATAGTGGTAGTGAACAGAGATAATTATCGGTTATAATGATAATAAAAGTTTTTAGTGGATATAAGCAATTTTAGTTTTAAAAACTAAAATTTAAGAAGTAAATAAATTAATCGGTCCATGATCATCCTAATTAGATGATTGGTTACACTTACTAATCGTCAATTAAAAAAAACACTTGAAAACTTTAAAATAATTAGGATAATGAAAAAAGTTTAGCAAAAATACTTAAAAATGCGAAATTATTAAAATAAATCCATCCAATGCTAACAACTCTTTTTTTTTTTAACATGACACACATTATTTTTACGTATATTAAAAATTATAGTTTTTTTTAAATTATTAAAATTTTTAGTTAATATATTACTATTATATAATTTTTCGAATATATTTTGATTTTTATTAATTAAAAATTGATAAATTAAGAAATAATAATAAATACTAAATATGAACATATTAAATGATTAATAAATTAACTAAAATATTTTTTTTAAATTAAAATAAATTTGAAAAATATTTTAAAGTAATGAAAATTAAAAGAATATAAATAATTAAGTATGAAAATAATGAAATAAATAAATTGTAATATATATATATATATATATATATATATATATATATATATTTATA